>JAPKLW010001184.1:192937-205963 GCA_026898455.1 Plectranthus barbatus
CTCACAATCACAGCCCCTCCGCCTCCGGTGCTCACAGTCACGCCGTCAAAGTCGCTGCTCGCGCTCTGCTTTTGCATCTCTGGTTGAAGCCGTAAGCTCTCGGTCTCCCTCACGGCAGTCGTCGGTCTCGGCATCTCGCAATCTCCCTCTCGAAAGGTAGTCATTCTTTACTCTGATTCTAAAACCAAATCCTGAAAATATTTATGGTTGAGCAATCAACATGGTTATATTTTTGTTGTTTTTTTTCTGTCGCATGGTTGGATGATGGCATGTTTAAATGTTAAGTTGTTGTTTTGCTGATTTTTGCTGTTAATTTGCAGTTTTTGCTGATTTTTGCTGTTAAGTTGCTGTTAAGTTGTTTTTGATGTTAACATCTTGTTGTTTTTGCTGTTTTAGCTGTCAACATCCTGTTTTTATAGGATTGGCTCCACCTTCATCTATTAAATATGCTAGAAGAATGAAGAAGATTGAAGATGAATGAAGAGTTGTTATTTGATGTTATTTGATTTTTGTTCATGGAAGTGTTATGTATTAATTGCTGGCGGATTGTTATTTTTAGGATTTGGATTGTTGTTTATTTAAATTTGATGGTGGATTGTTATTTTTAGGATTTGGTGGATTGTTATTTTTAGGATTTGGAATTTGGATTGTTGTTTATTTAAATTTGATGGTGGATTGTTATTTTTAGGATTTGGATTGTTGTTATTTATAGGATTATATTGTTGTAATTTCATTTTAATTGCTGAAACTTTATTTTTAATTGTATTTTTTAATTTTTTCAGATTTTTTAATTTTTTGCATTAAAATTTTGGTTTAACCGAAATACCGCCGTAAAAAACCAAAAACCGAACAGGAATTTCGGTTCGGTTATTTTCCCTGTTCAGTTCGGTTTGGTTACAGGAAAGAATAATTCGGTTTTTCGGTTCGGTTTTTTTTCAGGCGGAAACCGAACCGAAAAACCGAATGCTCACCCCTAGTTCCAGTGAGAATGAATCTTAGTATGAGAAATGAAAAAGAATCTCGGTTGTTGATTTTGCAAGATCAATTAACCATATTATATAACAACTCATCTAAAAAATGCGGCATTTTATGGTCAATATACTGCGTTAATATACAATATAGTAATTATATATAATGAATGAATGCGGCAATTACTGCATTTTAATTGCGATTTTATTCATTTTATGGGTAATATCATGCAATAACATTACATTGCGAAATAAAATGTTTAAGCTCTCTACTTACGACATTTTATATTCAATATTGTACATTTTATCTTAGCAAACATGCATTTTATCTAAGCAAATATGCATTAAGTCTCATTACGAAAAAAAAATTTAATCTTTCTAATAAGGAAATATTGTGTGTATCAATATATGGATATCCATATCTAATTGGATATGGAAAATATTGTTACAAATAAGAAAGATTATCTGATTTTCAAAATTAAAATATATCAATCCATAATCTATTAAATATTCTTACTATGTGTACTCAAACAAATCATCATCAGCATTGTATTTGTGTATCAAAATAATCCAAATCCATGTTGAAAGTTAACGTGTAAATTTTGAATTTTGTTATGAGTTGTATCGATCATTCATATATCAAACAACGAAATAATTCAATATTAGTATATTATATAAAATAAATTATATGTTGATGTCATTTATCATAAAATAATCTATTTATATTTTTATCAAATATACATTCTAAGATCATTGTATTACATAAAATAAAATATATATTTTCACGTCATTTTATCTTAAAATTTGTTCATTTTATCTTAAAAGATGTTCATTATAACTCTAAGGAATATGCATTTTATGAAGGAATATAATGTATTTTATATACCATATTGTTCATTTTAAGTAAAATTTTGTGCACTTTACGTATGTTTTAATGCATTTTACGAAAACCAGTATGTTGTATAGAATCACTAATTTTTATTTTCATTAAAATTTTTATCACTAAATTTATGCAATAAGAATTTTTGTAGTTCATTCTTGACAATTCTATGTGCATCTTTAGAAGAACTAATATGCATTTTTTAAAAAGTTAATGCATTATAATAAGTCAGTTTCTGAATAGTTCATTATGACAATTCTACATGCATCTTTAGAAGAACTAATATGCAGTATAATAGTCCACGACTCACACAAGCAAAACAACAAACACTTAGTTGACAGAATCCAACGAACAAACAAATAGACTAATTTCAGTATGAACAGCTGACAGAAAGCACAAAGGTTAGCAACGAGCCCGTCACTGACACAAATATTGAGCAAGAAGACAAATTCAGAGAACTAATACTAATATATAGCAAACAAATAGATTGATATATGGTCGCATGGAGATCGTGTTGATGAGGATATTCTTGATGTAGCTAACAGCGAAGATCTCGCCAGAGACGGCTGAGGTGTCGCGCGAGGCGAATTTGTCGTAGACAGTGAAGAGAATATATGAGTGAAAAATGTGTTATGGTAAAGAAAGAATGAGAAGTCTGATTAGGGATTTAATTTAAGTTTAAAAAATAAAATTACAAGATTATCCTTATGATTTAACAATACAAGATATAAGCATTATAACACATATGAAAATTAATAGATCTTGAGCATTGATATGCAAAAATAGAGGGCTGAGATTTATTCTCATTTCTCATACTAACAACATTTCTCATATGATCACATGTTAAAGGCTCCCCCACATATTAAATAAGAATAAATTTGGACCTTTTATTTTGTTGATCTAGTTGTTATGATAATTAAGGATTTATTAGATAAATAAGGTAATAAAGGTATCTTAGTAATTTAGCCTTTAAATTTGAGTAATCGTCGTTATATTTCCTTAGATCTAAAAATTCTCTCCTCGTTTTCTCTCTCCATACAATATAATTAAACGATTATATCTTTCTTGATTCAAACCTATTTTTTATAAATCATATATTAAATTAAACGTATTTTTACGATGATTCATATGATATCTATATTGCATATAGGGGTGTAAATGAGCCGAGCTACTCGTGAACTACTCGAATATTGACTCGAAAAAAGCTCGATCGAAGTTCGATCATTTACTAAACAAATCGAGCTCGAGCTTCGAGTCGAGCTCGATAACATTATTGAGCCGAGCTCGAGCTCGGATGTGTTCGATTCGCCAAGCTCATGAACATGTTCGAGTTCGAGCTCAAACTGAGCTTTATCGAGCTCGAGCTCAAACAAGTTCGCGAGCAAGCTCATTAACAGGCTCGCGAGCATGCTCGTTTAAAAGCTCGAGTGCATACTCGTTTAAAAGATCGTGAGTAAGCTCGTTAATAAGCTAGAATTATTTTTATTAAGATTTGATATTTATATATATAAATATATTATACTATTTTATTATATATATCTATATAAAATTTTAAATTTTAATATATTTCTAAAAATGTAAACATAATGGAAATTTAAGATAAAAATATATAATTAAAACATATTCATAAGTTATATTTACTTAGGGGTGGCAATTCGTGCGGATCGGATCCTTATCGTGTCAATCCGTTATCGATCCGATCCGATCCGTTAAGGTCAATCGGTATCCGATCCATTAGAAAAAATCAAAATACGTATTTGTATCCGATCTATTAAGCTCAAATTCGTATTCGCACGAATTTGATCTGTATCCATTAATGATCCAATAAGTATCCAATCCGAATGATCCGTTATGTATCCGATCCGATAAAGATTCGATAAGAATCCAAATCGGATTGATTCAATAAGAATCCGTTTCAATAAACACAATTATAATCCAATAAAAATTTGATAAGATAATACAAAATATTCATATTTGATTGTTCAAATAATGTGTCTGATAAATAAATAAAACTGCAATTTCATTTGAAACTAAAATCCTCAATCAAATATCCCAAAGTACATAGATAAATCTTAAATTCAAATTCTAGGAGTCAAACATGCTCATTTCTAAATACTGATCAATCTTTCACCTTAGTCGTCAATACTCCACTTACAATTTTGAGGGAGAAAAATATTAATGAAAACTTTAAGATATATAACAAATAAAATAAATTATAATAAATACATTTAATCTATCATGGTGAAATTGAAAAGGTTGAGACAATGAATGAGAATCTACAATACTTTCATCAGCATTAAAATTTTAGATCTCACCAATTAGTTAATCCAATCCGTTGATACAACTTAATTGAAAACTTGAAGTTGAGAAAAAAAAAAGTTATTAAATTTTTTAATAGTAGAAGAAAATAAATATTAAAAATATAATGAATAGATAAATAAATACATTTTTTGGTGGTGAATTAATAAAATGGGACACGGCCAATGAAAAACCAAGAGATTTGAGTTTTTGAAAGAACTCTAAATCTATATTATTATAATTAATACAAACTCCTAAGTTATAATTACTAAATATACATAGTATATGATATATCTATAAAAACTATTAAATCATAATACTTTTGTTACAATGTACTGATAATTAACAATTAAGATAAAAATATACAATTAATACAAACACCTAGTTATAGTTACTCACTCAATATACAAGTATTAATGCATAATATATTTAAATCAACTATTGAATCATTATACTTTGTTAAAATGTACTGATAATGAAAAAGTAAGATAAAAATAAATGTTTAAAACAAACTCTTTAGTTTATAACTATTAAATGTACTTTATATAAACTATTGAAAACATTAACTTATAATTACAAGTTAAAATTTAAAATCATCTTATAACTTTTTTTTTATATAATCTCTATAACTAATGTTGTTGTTTTGTTGTTTGTTTCACATCACTTTTGCAATTTAGAAACTCTAAAGTTGATTGCTAAATAATTCAATTTATTTAAAGTTTAAAATTAAAAAATTAAATCATTTATGAATAATTATATCAAAACAATTTTTTAATAAAAATAATATGTAATCATTTAGAATATTATTATACTTTAGTTGATTTGGCAATGTTATAACTTTTCAATATTCACATGTTCTTATCATTTGACACAAATTTTAACATATGATCACATATTAACTATTAAATTTAATATTTTTTAAAGATGTACTCATATAATAATGAAATATTAAGATAAAAATATATAATTAAAACAAACTCTCAGTGTATGATTAATAAATACACATATAATAATGCATACTAGTGAGGAAGATTATTGAAACAATTTTTTATATTGTTGAATGATTCTATGTTATTTGCACTACTGAGGAAGTAATAAATTTATTTGATATTAAAGATATTTGTTTTGATATTTATGATGATTGTATTTTGTTATCATGATTTTTGTATTTTATTGAAAAAATAAACATTATATAAATAAACTAGCTCGAGCCGAGCTCAAGATCGATAACAACTTTGATGAATCGAACTCGAGCCGAGCTCGAACTTATACAATCGAACTCGAGCTCGAGCTCGAAAATTCAATTTTTTTTCGAGCTTGAACAGAGCTCGAGCAACTCACTACTTGGCTCAGCTCGGTTCGATTACACCCCTACTTGCATATGTTGAATTTAGAAGATTCACACGAAAATCTTGATTTTATATTTAGCTGGTATATGTTATTCACTATATTTATATTTAGAATAAAAAATGCATCAATCACGTATAAAAAATTTTCCTGAATATTTGCATTTTTTTGTATCAAATAATGCATTCTTAATTTGAATAGGTCGTGTCGTTTAAATATAATAGAAATTATTAATTATATTTATTATTTATGATTAAATAATATATTTATAATTCAAATAAAAATATTGGTTAAATTATTAATTATACACGAATAAAACTTAAATACGTTGAATACTCAGCCTACTATCTTAAAAATGTTAGGCCCGATACAAAAATTTATTATAATTAACAAACCAAGCTTAAACCTATTATTTAATGATCTTTAATAGGTTCACACATACCAAGAGGAGAGCAAAATTTAAATAGTCATTTTGGATAAGTCAACAAGTTATATAGTTATATGTTTAAAAGTATAAGTTTTATAGCCATTTTCCAATGATTTGAAAGAATATTTAATTTTTAAAATATTTTGATATTAATTATTTTTGGATTTATTATACATCTACCCCACCACCTACCCCACTTCCTCTCTCTCTCTCTCTATTCTCCGTCGACCTTCACCACCATCGGCAGCCATTTTCGCCAATAGCAAGCTACAAGCCACCGGATTTTGCACGCCTAACCAAAAAAACCTACATTCTGTCTACACGATGTCTGAGGAACAACCCGAAGCGAATCAGGTACCATCATCGATTTTTTCACTGTGTTTTTCATGTTTTAAACTTCCATTTTTATGTGATTTAGTTGATTATATGTGTTGAAATATGTTTTTTGGTTGATTATTCGTTGATATATATTGAGTATATGCTTTAATTTTGTCGGTTTCATGTGTTCATATTCGAATTTGTTGAAATTGAGAGGAAGAATAGTGAACCCCTCGATCGATATCGAGATAACGAGACAAATCGAGATCTCTCGAGATCTCGATATGTAAAAATCGAGATCTCGATTTGTCTCATTATCTCGGTATCGATCGAGTTTAGGTAAATTTCATACTAGGACGAGATCTCGACTTCCATCTCGATATGCATATCGAGATGTTAGTCGAGATCTCAATTTTTTTTAATTTCTAATTTTAGTTCTTTTAATTCTACTTTTGTTTAAATATTTATTTTCTTTTATTGCAGAGTTGGGATTGGGTCAGGCCTAGTTTGCAGGGGACAGTCTCGTGGTCGATGAATTTTTACGACCGGGACATTCTTGAGGATATTCGGGTTAGATTGATGGGCTTCGGAGATGAACTTTTTAAGTTATTTAGGGAAGGACCGTTCGGTCAATTTCTCTCTTTTTGGTGGAAAAAGAGATCGATACGTGTTACGCGGGCTCTGATCACGCACGATATTGATGTGGAGGGAGCTGAGAATGAGCTGTGGTTTCGTGTTGGTGAAACCAATATTCAACTTGTTGTTGAAGAGTTCTGTTTGATGACCGGGCTGCAGTTCAGTAATTCAGGTTTTGACCCTACTGAAGCGCATGATTTGCCGAAAGATGGGTGTTTGTATTCTCACAACAAGTCCTTGCCTACTGTAGATGAATCACACATTGATTTTTATGAGGACGAACCTCATTCTGAGCGATTCTTATGATGATTACGTGAAGGTCGCTTAGATTCTGTTTGTTAACCACATGCTGATATGCTTGGATGGGAAGCTACACGTAGACCCCTGGGTTTATACCTTGGTGGAGTAATCTCACGAGTGGAGGGCATTCCCTTGGGGCTCGTGGTCCTTCGGTAGCTTGCTGCATCAGATATCTGTCGTGATCACATCTTCAAAGATTTATAAGGTGACCTTAGTGCATATATATACGGCCCTCTTTGGGTGTTGGAGGTAATTGTTTGTAATTTTATTTTTAATTTATAAAAGACTAGAATTGTTAATTATTTATATTATTTCACAGGCATGATCGTACGAGGTGATCCCTGATCTGGCAGCCTTATGTGTGATGCGCAGTATGCCAGTGGGGACTATCCTTCAATGTTTGATATGGAGACCTCTTTGTCTACGAGACGCTGACTTCACTGATTTTTTCACACATGAGATAATTATTGTTTGCAGTTTTGAATAATTATAATATAATTAAATATTGTATATTTTAGTTGATTTATCTTTGTTTTCAGCATGAGTGTAGTACTTCACTGCAGCCGACTGATGAGGAAGCCGTATCTGAGAGTTGGCTTAGTCTGCAGAAGGCTGAGAAATTGTTAAGGCGTAGATTTATTCCTTATATGGGATTAAATCCCCGACGATCATCATCTCGGCGGTCTTCTGCCACCACCTCCAGGTCTTCCTCTAGGAGGGTTCAGCAGCAGCAGCCACAGCCGGCGCCACAGCGGCAGCCATCGCCTCAGCACCAGCCATCGCCACTGATCGATATGGGGAGCGGTTTTGAGGTTCCCATCCATTCTTCTTTTGAGCATACTGAGCTTCCACCTCCTTGCTCAGCTACGAAGCGCTCACACCATTCCTCATCCGCAGAGCCTATAGAGGTACTTTTGTTTAGATTTATTGTTTACAAATTGGTTTATAATTTTTATTTGTTTATATTATACTTTAATATTTTTATTATCTTTTCAGACTGGTCGGACTTTATGGTTCGAGCTGCACGACGATGGCATAGTGCGATTTGTAGATCGCGTAGCCCAGCCATTGGCAGATCGGCTCGTGCAGCCACTGGCAGATCGCCTTCTGCAGCTACTGGCAGATCGCCTTTTGCAGCCACTGGCAGACCGGCTCCTGGATCCACTTGCAGATCGCCTCATGGATCCACAAGCGGAGCGACTTGTGCATCCATTGGCAGATAGACTTGTACAGCCATTGGCAGATTGCATAATTCAATATTTAATTATTATTAATCTTAAATTAAGACATTATACAGTGTAAACATATATTACTTGACATGTTTTTAATAATTTAAGCTTCCTTTAACATAATGCATTCTACATTTGAATCAATTTATACATAGGATGTTTCTATTTGAAATGTTCATATCTTATTGATGTTTGAATAGAATAAAGTCGAAGTAGTATAATACAAAGTAAGCATCTTTGTAATGAATGAACTATTGCAAGTTTCTTTGTTATCGAATCAAAATGCTTAAATGAATGTTATATGAGTTGATTATCCTCAAAATTTAGTGAATTAAACATCCAATTAGCCAATAATCATCCAAATCAAGATCTCGAAATGGATTTCGAGACATGTCAAGACAATCAATTGAAATTGTCTCGACTCAAACCCTAGAAATCACGAAATGAGCATGTTGAGATCTCAACATCTTCATATCGAGATCCGACTTGTATATCGAGATCTCGATTTATTTTAAAATTGAAATTTCCTTTTATTTATATAATATATAAATAAAATTAACATTAAAATAATATTTTCTTAAAAAATAAGTCGAGATCTCGATATACAAGTTGAGATCTCGATATGAAGATGTTAAGATCTCGACATCTATTTAAGATTTTGTTAAGTCCACCTAAATTCGTATACAAACCAAAACACCTAAACAGATCAAACAGGAACTCAAAAATTCGTCCAAACATCAGTCACAATACATAAATTCTATGTCAAAATACCAAAACTAACAATAACCAATATACATTAACAACATCTAATCAATTCTTCATAAGCATGCAAATATAAATAAAGTAATAAAGCAAGTGCCACTATTCACTAATATGATCAACTCTCTTCGGACATTTTCTTTTTGTATGCTCAGTCTGCTGACATATACGCACGTCGCCTCTGTGGCCTATCTTGGGGCTGAGGACTGTTCAAATCCACTTCACCAATGGCAATAAAAGCAGTGCAGGCATGTGAGTTGTGACCGGGTTGCCGACACCTCCTACATACTTGAGATCTGTGCGTGGTCGAACTCTCAGCACCAGAACGTGCTCTACTCATCCTAGGGTGGCCAGCCTGTCGAACTACTATTGGTGGTCTAACAACAAAAGATGTTACCTCTGATGGATGTGGCATAGTCATAATGATTTGATGATTGTCTGTTGCAGAGTGAATTGTTTGTAGTAGTGTGGCACGTACTCTGATATCGGCTGCGAAGTATATCTGACAATCAAAAAATAAGACAGACATGTTATAATAATCTTTAAGCTATTAACTACAAGATATGTGCAATAATTAAAGTTCAAATTAACATAGTACCAGAGTACGGCAGCTGCATGACAACATGGAATCTAATCGAGATCGAACTGATGACACTCACATGTTCTGTGCTCTAAGTCGACATTATAGCTCCTCTGTTGCCCTTCCACCTTATATATGTGTGCGGTGGTGGTGCCTCTGACTACAAGATATCGCCCATATTCGACCGACTCTTCTAACTTTGTCATAGCTATGTGTGTCAGAGCATGATCTCTTGACCGTGCAGCCGTCTTTCCCTCATGAAATCATCAATCAACCATAGCTTTGTAAGTCTCAAGAAGGGCACATATAGGCAATCGTCTTGCTTTTAACAAACAAGAGTTGAGGGATTCGGTTGCGTTGGACGTCATGAAGCTGAATCGGGTACCAATGCACTGAGATCACGACCAACGGTGGACTCCTATATCTTGAAGCCTCTTGTAAGCTTCGTCTTTGCTCAGAATCTCCAAAGTAGACATGTGCTTTTGAAATGCATCATGCCTATAACAGTAGGCTGCATCTCGTAAAACAGCACCAACATGAGGACTGTACCTCGACATGTTATTCGCCAAGTGGTAGTAGCAAATAGAATGTGTAGCATTCGGAAATGCTAACTCCACTGCATTTTTTATGCCCTTGTGCTGATCACTGACAATGATCAGTCCTTCTCAATCTCCAAAGAAAACATGCAAGCGATGCATGAACCACATCCATGACTCATCATCCTCAATGGGTCCAATCCCAATAGCAAGAGGAAATAACTGCTCATTGCCATCTTTCCTCACTGCAACAAACAACATTCCCTTATTCTTGCCCTTCAGATGTGTGCCATCTACAACGATCACTGGGCGCATGCAGCTGTGAAATGCATCGATGCAAAGAGTAAGCGTAAGAAACATGTGCTTGAACAAACTCTCTGAAGAAGTAGATATATCATACATCGTGTCTGGGTTACGTGACTGTAGCATGTGTAAGTAGCCCGGCAGCATCTCATAAGACTTCTCCCACTCGTCGAATACCATTGCAATGATTATGTTTCTTGCCCCGCAGGGCAAAGCTGTAATCAATCTTGATGCCGAACTGACTCAATAATTCAGACATCATCTCCTTCGACTTTAGAATAGCGCCCTCCGCCGCCAACTTACTTGAGAATAACTTACCCAACACTCTCGCGGGCACTCTGCGGGGAGCAACACGATCAATATCCGCCTTGCAGTTGTGCATCAAATCACACTTGAATACTCTCCAAACAGTTCCAGATTGTCTTGCACGTAGCATAAAAGGACAACCATTCATATGCTTGCATCTGAAGTTGAGCCGAGTAGTGCTGGACCTCTTCGTGGAGTATTCCAACCGGTGATGCAAGTGATGTTGTCCCACAGCAAGGTCAAGTTCATCATTGCTGTTAAATGTCGCTCTAATGCATAGCTCAGTCGGGGCCCAATTTGCGGGCATAATCCACTCCAAACGCTCAGGAGCATCAACCTCTATTAAAGGAAGTACCCAACTCCTTACTTCCTGATCATGTCAAGCTGCAGCCACAAACTGACTCAAATTATTGTTAGATAGTCCATACTGATCCATTCGCCCAGGAGCTAGAATCCATTTAGAAAAATCATTGACCAAGTACTTAAACAACCAACTCCGGCCCTCATCCTCCTCCTCGTCCCTCTCCTCCTCGACTGCCTCCTCCTCGTCCCTCTCCTCCTCGGCTGCCTCCTCCTCCTCCTCGTCATCACAATAATAATAATAATCATCATCATCAGTAGATTCCGCCTCATACTCATCTATGAAATCATTAGCTAATGAGATGCTTGGACCACCCGTTCGTGTTGATCGTTGTGACTGTGACTGAGGTGCCACAAATTCGGACTGATTTTGCTTCAATTTGGTGACCACATATATAACTGGATCAATGTTATTTTCATATAGCATCCTCATTGTATCTTCATCGATCTTCAGTCCAGCCTTCACATGCCTCGAGCCCCCACACATGATGCTCATGTAAAACAAGCAGTAACTAGTAGTGCATGATCTCATGAATCTCGGACAAAATAGAATTGTAGAAAAAATTTCCCAAGTCAAAATTTTCATTTCTCTCTCCCACATGAATCAATTGCCACCATTTCTATCTCTCACAAACCTTAACATCTTCTTCAAAAACATCAGGAACGGTAAAATATAAAAAGTTGCAAAAAATATGCCGAGAACTCGCATCTCTGTAGAAAAACAACTTGAACGGCATCGGATCTATGCCGGGAACTGCCTCATACGTAAGCTAAGAGGTCACAAATCTCTTCCTCAATCCCTTTACAATAGCTACCGCTTCTATCACCCTCAACATCTACGAATCTTCCATTTTTTCCGTCACTGCCGATTAGTAGAGCCGAAGAGGGGAGTTCGGCAAGGTCAAGCGCCACCTAGCGCTCCGACGCCAATTAGACGACCTCACCGCATTATCCGTGTGTTTACAACCCTGTATTCTTAATCTATTTCACCTCTAATTGAAAGTTCTCAAAAAGAAAAAAGAAAACCACGACAAAGAATCGATCCAATTTGAAAGGAAATAAAAGCACACATGAATTCAAAACTTGAAGATTTAACCCAAATTAAAAGCAACCATGAATAAAACCACCTTTCAAATTCAAAATATCGCACGGTGTTGGTCCTTAAATATCAGAGTCGTCGTGCTTAAACAGAAACACGAAATGCAGCGGAATAAATAATCGTCACTTACACTTTACGTTTCTCCTTTCAAAGTTAGTTAAGCTCAAGGATAGATTAAGTTTCTTAACAGTTATACACTAACAATATGGTTGCTAGATTTCAAATAGTGTGAGCAATGAAACAGTAAAAGGACATAGTATTTATAGTGGTTCGATCAAAGAGATCTACGTCCACTCCTTAGCCAAAATGCTAAGAATTCACTAAGTACGTATACATATTACAAGGATTCGCCTTTTACAGTTAAGTAGGCAGTGAGATTTCGGCCTGGCTACTTGACAGCTATCCTCCGATAACCTGAACTCCTCAGATGCTGGTTCGGCTGAGTCAAGGGCACACCTTCGAAACTCCTGCCTTACCTGATATGGAAGTTTTATAGTCACTTCCTGACTTTCCTTGAATGCGGCTAAGTGCCCGTCTGAGTCTAGACCTTTTCAGGTGTTCGACTGTTAGATTCTTTCAGAAAAGAAAGGAATCTCAATGATTGAGAATTCTTGAATGCAATCAAGAATATCTTCAATGGAGTGTCAGTAAATCAATGAGCGACACTACTGGTTGTTGAG
>JAPKLW010001184.1:216255-230712 GCA_026898455.1 Plectranthus barbatus
CTGGTTACTCAGCTGACTGGGACCTTGTCAGCTGGTAAGTCAACTGGGACTATGAGTACTCAGCTGACTGGCAACTGGCTGGTCAGCCGGTAGCTCAAGACTTAGAATATCTTTAAGTCGTGTTTGCACAGTTATATCAGTTTTCAGATATACACCAGCACTTGAGTGCTGGGTTTCAAATCAGTATGAAAATGCAGAAAGCTGATAAAGACAAAAGGATTTTTATAGTGGTTCGATCAACTGATCTACGTCCACTCTCCAGTCGACTCACTGGAAATTCACTATAAGAGCAATCAGGTACAAAGTATCCTACGATCTATCTCCAGCTGGTAGATGCCCCGTCTACCAGTCCACTGGATCAACCGCTCCCGGTCCTTGTCCTTCTTCAGCTCTCGTCAGATGGATGGAGTGCGAGCACGTCACTTCAACCTCCTCCTCTGACTGGTTGGGTGTTGAGTTCTCCCAAGAACGTGACTCCTTTACGGCAAACTGCCCGTAATAGCTCAAGAGCTGGCTGGCTCTAGAACTGCTGTGAACTTCCTCAGAGAGAGAAAGAGCACCAAAGAGATCAATAACTCACAAGCTGGAAGCTTGGAGTCTCGTGTTCAAATAATTGACACACGGAAGAGCTTTTAAGAAAAGCCTCGAAAGTTTTGCTTGCTTGCAATAAAGTTTCTGACTTTCGGTAGTTTTTCGAGAGAGAAGAGTATTGAATGTTGATGGATCCCAGGTATTTATAGACGCGGGATCCCATTCAAATCTTCTAGCCGTTTGGACACATCCGGAAAAGTCTCTGTCCACGCATGTCCTTCTGACGGCGGCAGGTAGGAATTTCCGGAAAGCGCCATGCTTTTGTCCACTTTAGCTGACACAGATCTCTTTGTGTCAGAACGGCTCTATTCGTCAGTACGAGGAATCGGAACTGGTGTCTTGAACTGATAGACTTTAAGGTATCCTCTCTTAAAGTCATACTCTGTCAGTTAATTCCTCAGACGAATCTTCTTTTTGTCTCTAAGATACTGGGAGAGTGAATCTTGAATTCTGCTGGTAACATCCGACTGGTAGATCATTCTGGTGATCTTGTGCTGGCAGTCTCTGCTGGTGACTTTCCTTAGCACAATCAAGGTCTACCAATTCGTCTGATGTTATCTCTTGGAATCTCCCGTGACTGGTGGCTTCACCGCTGGTGAACAGTGTCAGTGAGAACACTTATTCTGCTGGTAAGATTTGTCAGCCGCCTGCTGATGAAAACCTTCCCAACTGGTGAACAGTAACCAGTCATTAGCTCTACTCCATGCTGATGAACAGTGTCAGCATGAGTCTTTGTCAGTCGCCTTTGCTGGTGAGACTTCTCTCAACTGGTAAGCACATGTCATGCTGGTGAACAGTACCCAGCTTGAGTCTTGATCAGCTACGACTTACAACTCAAAAGACCTAAACAGGACTTTACATTTGAGACTAGAGCTATTCTAGAGACAAACTGACGCTGGTAGGACTTAGGATTTGATCCACCAAAACACCAAAACTAGAATCTAAACAAGTAGCTACTGGGGAAAGGAAACTTAGCCAAATTTCCCAACAGAATATAATATTGGAAAAATGATTGATAGGATTCACATCAGCAAAAATAAGGTTGAGAGTTGGGATATTTGTGGAAGTTTTGATTATTTGACCATTATTTGAATATGTACATAAAAATGGCTATTTAAGATTTTTGTATTGGCTATTTTCAAATATTCCCATTTTGGAAATCTACTATTAGGTTCAATAATTTTAATAATAAAAATAAATATTAACTACAATATAATATACTATTTTTAAATAAGAATTAAATTTAAAACTCTTAAAAATATTGATGATTAATTATTGAATTTCAATAATTATAAAATAAATACAAACACAAAATAAATAGAAAACATAATAGGCAAAATGTTCAATTGTATCGCAAATAATGCTTTCTTTTTCAAATTTAACTCTAACTATTTGAATATTTAAATTAATACCTATTTAAAATTATGTTGACATAGGACAAATTATTTTTTATGATCAAAGAAAACTGATTACATTATCGGAAGTTCAAGTCATTAAATTATTGTCATATTTTAATATCATGTGTAATTCAAACACGATAATTTAGTCACTTTTCCGTCAATCAAAAAAAGTAATTTATCCTATATTTGCATAATTTTAAATAGTTGGAGTACTTACTTAAAGAAGAGATAAGGGTCAATTTAACTCTCCGACTTTCTGACATGAATAATTTATCCCCTGCATGATTATTTGGCTCAATTAAATCCTTTGACTTTTAAAATTGATTCAATTTAACCCTTCATCTTAAAAAATTACTATTTTACCCTAATTAGGCGAGAGAATATATTTGTCTTTTGATTTTATCTTAAGTTTTCAATTGTTTATTATTTTATATATTAATTTAGTTATTTTTTATTTATACTTTTAATTTGTATAAATAAACAAATTAATAAAATAAAAAATACATCTATTAAAAAATAAATCTAGTATATGAACTAAACATACTTATTATTATTTCTCGTTCAAAATATGAGTTGAAAAAAATGCTGTTTTCAAACTCATTTTATTCGAAACTCCAAATATTTAGCTAAAATACTTATTATCATGTGCACTAAATTTATTTTATTTGAATATTCCAACAAAATATATTTTAAACTCTATTTTCAAAATTAATTCGATATGATAACATTAATTAAGCGATAATTGTGGATTTGTGATATTATTATTCTAGATTTATTTCATAATTTGATTTGCACGAATAAATAGTTTTGTTGGATATCCTCTCTTCAGTTGTCAAAATAAAGGGGGTGACAAGACTATTAAAGTAGTATTGTTGTTGGTTTATATTGAGTTTTCACATTTTATATTATTTTTTTAATCACTAATTAGTTAAGCATTTTTAATCATGTCATTTGAATAATTAAATTTATTGTCATGGCATTTGAATGAATTATTTATTTGCAATAATAAAAAATAATTAATATAATAATCTAAATGCCACGATGATAAATTTTAATACATTTGTTTTAACTCATATTTTATTTTTAGCTAAAATAATAATAAGTATATTTTTAGTTCATAATTTAGATTTATCTATTAATGATGGATTTTTATTTTATATTTTATTAAGTATTTTTATTTATATGGGAGTGGATCCAGTGAGAAAATTCTTAACGTGAGAAAGTGAGAAAGATGCTTGATTGCATTCATGACATTGTTTGATTGTATTCAAGTCGTTGCTTGATTACAATGTTGCTTGATCATGCTTTAGTTATTGCTTGATTATTTTGTTGCTTGATTGTGTTTTAGTTGTTGCTTGATTAAATATCAACCATTGATTTTTTTAGATCTGATGGACTTGATTCATTCTTTTTTCTCACATGATGATTTTTTTTTTACATGATCCTTCCTCTATACAAATTACAACTATAAATAAAAAATAACTAAAATTAATATACAAAATAATAAACAATTAAAAATTAAGATACAAATATATTCTCTCTCCTAATTAGGGTAAAACAGTAATTTTTTAATATGAAGGGTTAAATTGAGTCAATTTTAAAAATTAAATGACTTAATTGAACCAAATAGTCAAGTAGGGGCTAAAGTGATACTGTCAGAATAGTCGGAGGGCTAAATTCACTCTTATCCCTTTAAAGAACTGAATTGTTTAAATTGACTTTAAGAAATGTGTATAATTTGGCATATGATTCAATCTTTTTACCTTTTTTTTTTAAAATTAAAAATTGATATAAATTTCGTAGTCATTTCCCTCGCGAGTATATTTGATTCAAGAACAAGCGTTACGGTATTTCCATAAATAAAATTCCATACAATATATTCTCACTATCTCAAACCCATAACTTATACATTTTATATACGAAACAAAGTATCTGCGGAATCGCAACTGTGATCACTCGGATTTGGTATGTTATCCTGCATGTTTGCATGTTTTTCTATGAGAAGATGGGCGGAACGAACGTGTTAGATGCTTGATTTCCTGAATATAGAGTTAAACCGCCAACTGTGCTCTTTATAATGGCGATTGTCTTTAAATTTCGTTATTTTGAACTATCAGTTGATCATGTGTAGTTTTTATTTTTTAATGGATTACTGGTTCGTAATGTGCTTTTTCTAAGGAATGTCGTGGTTGCTACTTGTGGAGAAAGGATTTCTGTTACGAGTGAGTAACGCGCCGATGTTCTGTTTGTTAATTTCAAAGGAATTATGCACTGTTTATGGAATGCCAATTGCTGGTTCTTCAATTTGCTGAAAGTCGCCATGATTACTATAATTTTGAAGATTTTATTTCTGTTGTTGTAATCTAAATTTCTAGATGGGTCTCGGGTTTTTGGCTTTTATTTGGGGCTTTCTGAAGCAATTAAAACCTTACAATTATCAAAGCAGATTTGATTCATTGTTTATTTTCTTTGCGCCCCTTAAATATGTGTGTCATTTTACCTATCTTTGTATTTTGATACTCTTGACACAGGAGGCTTCTTATATTACTGATCAGCGTTTGCGAATGGCAACAACATGTGGTTCTCTTTTCATAGAGCTGCAGGTGATATGAGATAATATTGTCTTGTAAACCTGCTTTTACAGAACTTTGTGACCTGAAATGCACAATTTTCACATTTTCGGAATGTATGCTGCAATCAGAAAATATGGGATGAAGTTGGAGAGGCTGAAAATGAGAGGGACAAAATGCTTTTGGAGCTTGAACAAGAGTGTCTGGAAGCATATAGAAGGAAAGTGGATCAGGCTAAACGTTTGAGAGCTCAGCTGAGGTAATCAATTGCTGATGCTGAAGCACAGCTTGCAGACATTTGTGCAGCATTGGGAGAACGACCGACTCATGTAAAGAAGGTCAATATACTAAGTAAAAAGGAAAAATAGATGTCAAATTCAAAGACTTTATGTTATTTGTAATTGTGATTTTGATTTTTGAAACAGAGTTCTGGAAGCCTGAACCAAGAGCTTGAGACAATTATGCCTCAACTAGAAGAAATGACAAACAAGAGAAATGAGAGGATGAGCCAGTTTTCAGAGGTTCAGAAACAAATTAATAGCATCTCTATGGAGCTTTCTGGTTCCACAGAAAAGAGCCTTGGCGTAATGTGTATCAATGAGAGTGAATTGTCCATGAAAAAATTAGATGATTTACGTGGTCAGCTGCTTTTGCTTCAAAGAGAAAAGGTGTTTTTTTCCTTCTCCACTTTTCCTTGTTGCTTCTCACTTGGATCAACATTGAAGCTAATTGATACTTAGTAGAAATGTTTGATAAATAGCAATATGAAAATAATGGAAATCTATAGTTTTTAACAATATAGAAAATACATCAGGATTTTAGTCTGGACGAGCAGGAAGATCTACAGAGTTTCCTTTGCTTCAAATAATCAACTTCATGCTTCTTCATCTTGTTTGGAAGCATATAACTCATGGTCTCTGGAAGCCCTATGCTGCAACTGAGAGTTGGTGTCTACTTCTTTCTCTTATTAAACTCATTTTAATTTATGGGCAGGATGTACGCCAGAAGCAGCTAATTGACCTATTGAATGATGTGAAAACTCTCTGCTTGGTTCTTGGGATGGACTTCAAATCAACAATTTGCAGTGTTCATCCATCTTTGGTTGGCTCATGCGAGAGAAGAAGTATAAGTGCAGATACTATGCAAGGCTTATCTGCAACTATATGTAGTCTTACGAATGTTAAGTTGCAGCGTATGCAAAGGGTACACTTATCTTCAATACAACTTGCTCTATGGCTATTTATCTGTCTCTCTCATTGGTTGCTTTTTAGCTTCAAGAACTTGCAATGACCATGGTAGAACTCTGGACTCTCATGGATACACCAGTTGAGGAGCAACAAATGTTCCAGAATGTCACACGGACTATTGCTGCTGCAGAAAATGAAATAGCTGAGGCCAACAGTCTATCTTTGGAGATGATCAATGATGTACTTTTTTTTTTTCTCTCCCTTCCATATTGTTAAGTAGCATTTATATGACACTAAGCTTAGGATTTATTCTTACTTTCTCGCTCTATAACATGCAAAAAAATTTGTACTGTAAGGCTGAGGCAGAAGTCTTGAGGCTGCAAGATATGAAAATGAGCAAAATAAAGGAAGTCCTTTTGAGAAAGAGATTGATTTTAGAGGAAATATGCCATGGAGCACACATGATTGTTGGACAATGTGAAAAGCTTTCTCTCTAGAATATATAGAGTCAGGTATGTCTCCTTTCTACTAAATTAACTGCTAACAAGCTATATTATTATTGCCGTGAGAGCCATGTCAGGCCTTGACGAAGAAAAAGATTTGATACCAATGAACCTCCGTAACATTGCTCAAATGGCAAGCAAAGAATATATTTTGGGTATTTTTCACGCTTATAGAAGCGCTACTAAGGCAGTTCACCATGTAGCACAATATAGTGTGCATATCTCACAACCAATGAGTTGGAAATCTGTTTTCCCGGACTGGCTAGTTGATGTATCTAGTGTTGACGCAGTTTAATTTATAAAACTTTTATTCAAAAAAACTGCTAACAGGCCGTAAATTTAATCTTTTTTCAAAATTAGAAGCAGCACTACTGTAAACAGGGGCATTTCCAAGTGCCTTATCAAATCAAAAGAATAGCAGGTGACGAATGGCCATTTCCAGTCCATTTAATCTCTAAATCTTGCAGGTGCAATCAGTCCATCCGACCTACTTGAAGAACTGGAGGCATGGATTTCCAAGGTTAAGGAGGAAGCTTTCAGTCGAAAAGAGATTCTTGAAAAGGTCCAGAAATGGTTGGCTGCATGTGAAGAGGAATGCTGGCTAGAAGAGTACAGCAGGGTTAGTAATGAGTGTTGGATTGGTCACAGAGCTCTGCTTTCATTACATACATCTAGCTCATCCTCTCTTATCTCCCTTAGTATATATCTCCCTATAGGATGGCAATCGTTACAATGCTGTGCGAGGCGCACATCTCATGCTAAAGCGTGCTGAAAAAGCTCGTGTGCTTGTCAATAAAATTCCAGGTACAAGATTACTCTTCATCATAATAAATATTACAGCCGAAATAAGTATATGTTTCTTCATAACATTTATGTGTTTTGTGTCAAAGGAATGGTAGAGGCACTGAAATCAAAGGTTAATGCTTGGGAGAAAGAAAGAAGCACTGAGTTCCTATACGATGGGGTAAGCAATCCTCTTGGAATATGATATTCTTTGTACCTGCCAAATTGAACATCAGTTTGATTCATCATTCCAAAAACTACTTGTTTCATTACTTGTACTGATCTGTATCGTAATTTTGTTTCTGTGACTAGGTTGGCCTAATTGTGATGCTTGATCAGTACTGCGAGTTAAAGCAATTAAAAGAGCAAGAGCATCAAATTCAGAGGGTGAGTTTACTATGCTGTCGAGCACCAATGTGATTGTGTTTGGACTCGCTAAAGTTGTATTTTTGATGCATTTGATGCTTATGTGTAGGATCAGAAGAAGCTGCAGGGACAGTTGATAGCAGAGCAAGAAGCAATGTATGGGTCAAAACCAAGTCCATCCAAGAATTTAAGACCTTCAATTGGAGAGGTAGCTAATAAGAGGTTTTCATCGGGTGGAGCTGCGCTTCAAAGCACACTCGACAAAGCAACTCTCTCATCTCGTACCCTTCATAAGAATAACACTGTAAAGCAGCAGACTTCGAACAACCATCACCACATCGGTCTCACAGCTCACTCTACTGGTAGAAAATCTTTATTTATCAATTATGTAGTTAGTTTTACTAAATGGTAATGTCTAGAGCAATTCATTATATCACAGGCAAGAAAAACATGGCTAATGGTCCAGCTAAGCTGCATTCCAGCAATGCATCAATCTCACTTTACACTGGATCTTCAGCATTGAGGAAGGCCCTCTCTCCCTTATCTTCATTATGTTCCAATGTGATTTCATGCAACCATCAGGACCAGAACACGAAAAACGCAGAGCTCCAGGAGACACAGACTGGTTATAAAACTCCAGCAGCAGCAACGACGCCAACAAAAAGGTGTAGTGGAAACGATGAGAACAGAACACCAAATAAGATGCCAATTCCAGTACCAGCCACTCCTTCAACAGCTTCTAGCCCTATGCTAGCTGCTAAAACTCCTTTTACGCCTGGTTTTCGCGCAACTGAAGAGGTCGAGTATTCTTTTGAGGAGAGAAGAGCTGGTTTTGTGGCTCCTAAGGTACTTACTAGGACACTGTCCCTAAATTGATGTTTCAACCCTTTGTCATTGAGGTTTGGGTTTAGGTTCATAGTCTGTGCATTCTATTTTATTCCACAAAGGTCATTAATATAACATTATTTCATGCATATTGATGAAGTTTCTATATATCTATCTATAGATGTCTGAATTGATACTCATTTTTTGTTATGGCAAATCAAGATTTGAGTGAGTTCAAGTTCTTAATGTTATATTTCCTGCTGTGACTTTTACTTAATTTTGATAACTCAAATATTTTATGATATCCCTTGGGTATGATAATTGAGTGTATTATAAATCTTTATTTTTTAAAACTTTGAACCATAAATAAGTGAAGCAAGACAACTCACTTCGAATATACATTAATAGTAGATATCTGATGTAAAACTTTAAATAAATATATCGAAATTAATCCTTCTTTTTAAAAAATACTCCCCCTCCCGCGTACTTAGTCTCGATGTGAGGGTATTTTTCTTCCAATTTAGGAAATGAGACTAATTTAACGGGACAGTCGAAAATGAAAAATGGGACTAATTTGGCGACGGAAGGAGTTTATTTATAACATTTAATCTGAACTATGGAGATCGGTTAAATAGTCACACAATTTCTCCCCATTTGAATATCATCTCTCATCTAGGCCTATAATTATCAATACGTTCATATTTCCCTAGGAATATAAATAAACTGAATGATCTTATATAAAATCAAAATTAAATGTGTATATGTCGAGTATGAGCTTAACTTATTCTTTATCAAACTTGCGGGCTGAAAAGAACATGAGAAACAATAATATACAAATATACTAATTGAAAGGAATTGATAATATTTGCAAATATACTTAATAATAATTTTATTTACACATTTTTTTAAATTATATAATATATAAATAAAAATCTAAACAAAAAATTATACACTAAACATCATATCTTTACAACTTATATTATTTATTAGCTTTTAAATTAGTAAAAGTACAAATTTTTATGGGCTAGTTTTTCAATGGTAATTCTATTTTTTTTTTAGATTTTGTGTTTGATATTATTTTTTATATTTTGTTAAATTTATGTATGGAGTTGGATATTAGGTAATAACAATAGATATATTATGATATATGATAATTATATTAATTATAATACTTAAACAATTAATAAAAATAGATATAAACATATAATTTTATTAATTACTCCCTCCGTCTCGGTTGATTAGTCCCCTTGAGATTTGACACAATAACCAATGCGAGTAGAGATAGAGGAAATGAGTATTTTATTAGTGAGTGGAGATTAACTTTCCATTTTAGGTAAATGGACAATTAAATGGGACGGACGAAAAAGGAAAGATGAACTAATGAAGTGGGACAGAGGGAGTATATTATAATGCTAGAGAATAAAATATTAAATATTTAATTAGTGCAACATACGAGTCTAAAATTAGTTATTAATGATGAGAAGTCTATAAGTAGAGTGGAATTGAACTTAATTGAATCGAGTTGCGTCTTGCCAAGTTGTGACTCGATTATTTTCAAGTTTAACTTTTCTATCAAATATTTTGAAGTCCACAAATTTAATCGAGTCAAAGTCGAGTTTAAACATACTTTGTAAATTTAGATTATATTTAAAATATTCATTATTTTATTTAATGAAAAAGTTATTTGTCACTTCCCGAGAAATTTCCAAAGTCGGGGACGCAATATCGGGGATTATAATCTCCCGATGAACACATGTAGAAATGATGTAAATAATCGACAATAGAAATAAGCGTGAGAGATAGATAATCCTGTATGAAATAATGAAGTTGGCAAAAGTATTCGAGTCTGGCTCGTTAAGCACATGCTAAAAAACAGGATTTAAAAATATATATAGGGCTGAGTACATTGTACTCAGTGGACACTTGTCAAACTCATGTATACATTTTTTAAATTGTCATAACACAATCAGGGATAACACATGGGTTTTACTTTTAAGAAATCTCACTATGTTTATCCAATTCATTTTATTTTGCAATACCGAGCTCGGTTTTATTTCCACATATACTATCTGTTTTAATAAGTATGACTAGGAAACAGACTTACTTCCATAGTCACGGTGACCAACCTATTTAGTGGGACATTTATCCCACTAGGCCTGACACCAAAGTGCACTAATTTTGGCTCTTATATAGTGATCGAGATCCGATCGTTCATAAAGACATTGACATTTAAAGCTCAAGGCTCTGACCATATTACTCGGCTTAGATTTCACATTTACTCTCTAGCCGCTTTCCCAACATAGAGGAGAAATAGGTAATGCAAAACATAAATAATTTTAGATATGACAATTTAATTGAAAATAAAACATGTTTTTCATGATTTTCACAAATAGAACGTATAGTCCAAAATCACATTTTATAATTTAATAGAAAACCTACCTATTACTTACCAATAATAATGGATTTTCTTAATAATGATAACGGACCGGTTTCTGTCTTGTTTTGCCTTTTTTTTTTTTTTTTTTACCATCACAATATCTTTCTCTCAATTATTCTATTCTTGACTATGAAAAATTGTTGGATTTTTTTTTTTTTTGAAATATTGAATATTTTGATAGAATAAGGAGTGCTTTCATCTCAAAATCTCAATAATATTCATTTCTTATAGTACTTCTTTCGGCCATTCACATTTGTTTACAATTTGATGAATTAAGGTATCTGGCAACACTATTTTGTATTATTTCTTTAGTCAAATTTGAAGTGGAGTGTTGGTCTATTTGCCAAAAGCCTGCAATCTTCTTAATTTGTGTTCCCCGCATTTTCTTCATCACCATGAGTTCTTTACATAAGTGCCCATTCGGAAAATAAAACTTAGGTTCACACTCTTATAAAAAGTATGCGAGTTAAACGATGGTTTAGATGCATTATATGAAATTCATAGTTTCATATGAGGTTTACTTTATTCTAATGCACAAGGAATGATAAACTCGAAGATGAGAATAAGTTTGCTAAGTTGCCACATAAACTATTTTTGAACTAGATTCTTTTCCTAACAAGTAAGTATCTGCAAATCACCTGTCCTCGAGAGTTTTCAGTATTTATCCCATTAATAAATAAATAAATATGTGAAATTTTTGTAGTTGGTAGCCTAAGTACCTAGTTTCCTTAAAAAAATATGGCGTTAAAAAAATATTACTGAGAGTTGAGCTATGCTCGATTTAGAAGATGGTGGCAGAAAAGTGGAAAAAATCCTATATTGTTCGTTAACTTTCACGGGATAGTTATTCCTCGTAACCTCGAGTATTTCAAGTAATTGAAATGGCTAGAGGTCACCTTAGCATAAGGAATTGGAAATAAAACCTGTAAAAGTTTGCTGGGATGGAAGAGAATATATTAATAATTTAAAGGGACCTCATTATAATATCTAAAGTATTTACTAGAATAATAAAAATAATCAAATAAAAGTAAAACTATTTTGTAATAGTAGGGATCAAACCTTTAAATTTTCCAAAATCTAACAACCATTATGCTAATGACTACATTCTTTTTAGAAAATAGAGAATAAAATAAATATAATTCTAATTATTTATGAGGTGAAGTTTTGAAAAGGCATTTCGCGTCCTGTTTTGGAAAAGGTGAGGCACTTGATTTAGCTACTAGGCTACAAATTACTATTGGCTATAACATACTTAAAATAATTTAATCATTATCTCTGCACCGCATAATCAAATGAAACAGTCACTAATCAATCCATCCTCCCCTATCAATAACTCAGTTTATTTTTCCTACCAACACAATTAAAACCATTCCCAACAACATTCGAGCTATTTCCATCCAACAAGGTATAAATTTGCATAACGTGATTAAAGTTTCCAAACTCTCACTAAGCAACATGAAACACAAGTATTTATCAACATCCATAAGCATGTCTTATATAACACAATGATTTCATAACTTCATCAAACAAACAAGGAAACAGTAAAAGAGGTTTGAACCCACAACTACTCGACTTCTTTAATTCCTATACAACATATCTTCAATTTACCCTTCTAACTAAACTCGTGCCTTCAAACATCAACCCATAAATTCAGGATCACAAAAGTTTATCAAGCATTTCAAGAAGTAAGTAGGATTTTGAGTTTCTTTCACTTTTGGAAAAAAGAAGAAATAATAATAAATGATACACTCTTAAACTCAAGATTCTTCCATTTCACTCCTTACTGTTTACCATGGTACCAGAACTCCAATTTCTAGATGAAGACGTTAAGCATTCCGACAACAAATAAGTGTTGTTCCTCAACTTCCCTCTACTCAAAAGAACCTACCCACTCATCTATTTGTATGTGTATATCATATGTATGTGAGTGGTTTACAGTCTGAAATATATAACAAAATTTGCAAACTAACACTAATATCGTGCTTCCTGATTCTCACAAGATTAACTAGTAGCAAAACACTATAACTAATATCGTGCAATTAAATTTTTCTTTCTAATGCAGGAATCAAATATATAATAAATTACCTTGGTAGAGATTGTGGAAATGAAATGAAGACACCAAACTTCTTCTTACTTGCTACTTTAGAATCTTACGAAAAACGAAAATGAGTGTGGATATAAATGAAAAAAAAAGCAAAAGTTACGACCATTTCTTACCCTCTTCGTGAATCAACAGAGAACAAGAATTGTAGAGAATAGTTAAGGAAGGTGGAGATAGTTGTTGCCTAGGAACTCCTTGTACGACTCAGTCTTTAAGTTGAAGTGAGGATGCACCCCACAACCTTCTCTTTAGTGGTTGGATTTTTACTGTTTTTTCCAGAACGTAGTTGGTTGGCAAAAGCCCGTGAGAATCAGTGTTCCAGAGTAGAACACTGACTGCTATGAATATAAATTTGGAAAGTTATATTCACCAAGATGATAACATAAGCTTTAATTTAAGCTTAACCTCGTGCTATGAACCACTTAACACAGATAGACAACTTGAGTTAGGAACTCAAGTCTCGTGTATAGAAACACGGAGAGTTAGAGAGCTTGAGTAGTGAGAATCGTTGATGTCTGTAAGTCGGTTAGACAATAATCAGTCTCTCAGTTAGTTATGCAGTCAGTAACCTCTTTCTGTCGAGGTTGATTCCTATTTATAGGAGAACACTTGAGTGTTTGAAAATCCACCCGTTAGACACATTGATCTAGTCGTTAGAGATATAGAGAATGACGTCTAATCGTAGCCCATGCTATAGGTCTGCTCTGCTGTGGGAGTGTACTTTTCATTAACTTTGTGTTAGACTAAGTTTCAGTCCGAGGAATCCAAGTATGAGCATCCTCGTACTGACTTTTACTTAGCAAGCATTCTTTGAAGTTTGACTAAGCTTGGTTCTTTGTGTTTCTGTGTTTCTCGTGTTTAGTGATCAAAGGCTTCCATACTAACTTCTCATAGTTAGTATAGACAACCCTTATACTGACTTCCCAAGTCAGTATAGCAAGCCCTCATACTGACTTCCCATGTCAGTATGACAAGCCTCATACTATGATAACCTAAAGTTTATAAACTATGTAAATTAATTTAAGCTAACTAAGGATTTATTAGTTTTAAATCGGAATCAATTAGAAATCAAAATTTAGTTTATGGAATCACTTGCATGTCTAAATTTTTAATGGAGTATGTGGATAATTATGATTTAGCATATTTTAAGTGTTCATGCAAGTGGTATTTTACGTCGGAACCTCGAGTTGAGTAATTAGGGTTTCAATTTGATAATTAAACCCGAATGAGCCACAACTCGCGATTGGAAGCTACATTTCTCGAACCGAGTTGGGGATTACTAGAATTTGATGTTACAAATCAATCCAATTGTTCGGATTGAAGGCACAAGATTTGTGTAGTTTCAGTCGAAGAGGTAAAAGGCGTACGAGCTCTAAAAATAGTCGTTCTACTTTTTGTCTAAGCAAAAACTTCCTTCTTAAGAATGAAGATATGGATGAGTAGATAGAGTTGGATACCAATTTTCTTTGATTTGGTGAACGAATCGAAGTAAAACTCGTGCTGTTAAATCACAACAACTGTGAGTGCGATTCTTGCTAAAATCTTGACAAGATTTTCAATTAATTCACGTTTTGGCATTACTGGACATATATGATGTTTAGGGATCTTATATTGACGGATAGACAGATGTTGGTCCCGGTTTATCAAGGTATAACTTGGCAGCGGAAAATGTGTTAGTTCGTTTCTTACGCTCT
>JAPKLW010001184.1:230722-246842 GCA_026898455.1 Plectranthus barbatus
TACTCCATGCTGATGAACAGTGTCAGCATGAGTCTTTGTCAGTCGCTCTTGCTGGTGAGACTTCTCTCAACTGGTAAGCATATCTCATGCTGGTGAACAGTAGCCAGCATGAGTCTTGATCAGCTACGACTTACAACTCAAAAGACCTAAACAGGACTTTACATTTGAGACTAGAGCTATTCTAGAGACAAACTGACGCTGGTAGGACTTAGGATTTGATCCACCAAAACACCAAAACTAGAATCTAAACAAGTAGCTACTGGGGAAAGGAAACTTAGCCAAATTTTCCAACAACAGAGAAGTTGTTGGAGAATCGTGGTGGTGGAATAGATTTTGGCTAGAAACCTCTGAAAATTGAAGAGGTATAAACAATTTCTCAAGTTTTATGATGTCTTCTTGACTGTAGAACTAATATCTTGGGCTTGCGCTCATGTTTTTGGGAATGTAAAGTATTAAGAATGTATTTTTGTGCTTGAATTAAATTGGGTATGTGTTGGTTGGTCGGAAATTGGTTGTGGAGGTTAGAAAACAGGAGTGGGGGGAGAAACAGCACGCTCGGCGATCCAGGCGGCGATCTAGATCGCCGAATGCATCTGATGTGGATAACCGAATCAATGGTTTATTGCAAAAACAGTTTGGTTTCATTCCACTACATTTAATCATTTAAAATCCACCCATGATAATATAAAGGAGTTTTATCGATTTGAGACCCGAAAGATAGTTTAATTGTCAATTCAGGACACGAAAGATTAATTGTCAATTTAGGACCTGAAAGATCACAAAAATTCTCAATCCAAGACCCGAAAGATCATACAATTCTCAATCCAGGACCTCAATATCAGGTCCTGGACTGAGAATTGTTTGATCTTTCGGGTCCTGGATTGACAAATCATCTTTCGAGTCCTAGATTGACAATTTAATTATCTTTTGGGTCCTGGATCGATAATTCTCCTAATATAAATTAGCATTTACCTCATACATGAGATCATGGCTTTAGTTGGTTGTCTTAAATAAGAAAAAATGGAGATTTTTAGGGAATTAAATCATGTTAACATAATGTAGTTTTACGTAAATTAAAAATGATTTGATTTATTAATAATGACATAAATATTATAACATAGTAAATTTAAGAGTTAGCTGGTAATATATAATTCATACTCAAAACTTAAATTATATATTAATGTTAAATGATAAAAATAGTTATAATCTCAAATATTGTTAACATGTAAATAAATCGCAGAATTGCAGGAATAAAATCTTATTCATTCATCTTAGCTCACTGTATTCAGACGAATATAACAGTGAAGCAAAAGAGAGAGATAAAGACGCACACGCCACTCACGTGTTCCGTAACAAACTAAAGACGGGAAAAACAAATAAAAGCGTGTTAACACTTATTAATACTAAAAACAAAACATAATAAACGAACGCAGCACCAACTCCTTTCCATGTTGCTCCATGCATACGTCCATCTTCAAGGAACGAGCTGCAGTCCTCAAGACACTAAACACACGGCAGTCAACACCCCCCCTCAAGGTGGAGGCGGTGGAGATCCACCACACCCATCTTGCACAATAAGCAACGAAAACGAGGGCCGGAAAGAGGTTTTGTGAACAGATCGGCGAGCTGAATATCACTGCTCACATAAGTAGGAAGAAGGAAATCGTCCTTGTACAAGGTACGAACGTGATGACAATCAAGTTCAATGTACTTGGTACGCTCATGGTGGACATGATTCTTTGTGATTTGAAGAGCAGCACCATTATCACAATAGAGAGTGAATGGCGGAGAACAAGTGATATGTAGATCAACAAGCATATAGGATAACCATTGTAGTTCTTTGGTTGTAGAACTAAGAGCACGGTATTCGGCCTCCGCACTTGATAAAACAAGGGTGGTTTGCTTCTTACACTTCCAAGAGATGAGAGATCGGCCAAGGAAAACACCAAACCCAATAAGAGAGCGGCGAGAGATCCGACAAGTACCCCAATCAGCATCGGAGTAGCTAACCAAATCCATAGGATTATCAGCAGGCAAGAATAAACCAAGTGAAGGTGTGGTCCGCAAGTAGCGAATAGTATGAAGAGCACTGTCCCAATGAATCTGACGAGGGGCTCCAACATATTGACTGAGTTGCTGGGTAGTATACGCAAGATCAGGTCGCGTCATGCCTAGATAGAGAAGCTGACCAACAAGTTTACGGTAACGTTCAACCTCTACAAACAAAGGGGAGTCGGTGGAAGAAGATCAACTCCCATAGGTAAGGGAGTAGAAGCAGATCGACATCCCAACAGTCCAACCTGATCAACAATGTCAAGGATGTATTTGCGTTGGCATATATAGCCCAGAATCACCCCGAGCTAATTTCATTCCCAGAAAATAACGAGCTTCGCCAAGATCCTTGATAGTAAATTTGTTATGCAAATATTTCTTCAGAGCATTGATGGCCTCTATATCAGATCTAACAAGCAGCACATCATCGACATAGACTAAGAGAGCTAGTCTAGAAGAAGTAGAATCACCAATGAACAAGCATGGGTCATGTGGTGATTGTTTCAAACCAAAAAGCAATGGGGATCTTGTAAATTCGGCATTCCATTCACGGGAAGCTTGTTTCAAGCCATAGAGACTGCGAACAAGTTTGCAAACCGTTCGTCCTGTGGCTTCATGATAGCCCTATGGAGGGTGCATGTAAATATCTTTTGTTAGGAAACCATGGAGGATGGCATTATTGATGTCTATTTGATGAATAAACCAACCATGAGAAACAACAATGGTGAGTAATAAACGCACAGTCACGTGCTTTGCCACTGGTGAGAAAACCTCATCATAATCTAAACCATATTGTTGCTTAAAACCCTTAGCTACCAATCTTGCTTTAAAATGCTCAACTGATCCATCAGCCTTGAGTTTTATTTTATACACCCATTTAGAATCAATAGCATGCTTTCCCTCTGGAAGTTCAGTTAAGATCCAAGTTCCATTTGACTTAAGAGCAACTAGTTCAGCATCCATGGCTTCTTGCCATTCAATATACTTACATGCTTCATAATAGGATTGAGGTTCTTTAAGTTCGGTAACATGAACCAAGTAATTTATAAAAGAAGGAGTGAATGAAGGGGAGACAGTGTAGGGAAAAGTGTTAGGAGTAAAGGAAGATACCTCTTGAGAAGCAGTATGAGATAATTGATCATGGCATGGTGCAATGAAATCAGTAGTCCAAGCAGGAGGTTTGATGACTCTCTTTCCTCGGTTTAGAGCAACACAATCTGCAGGTAAAGTGGGAGATGCATTAGAAGATTTAGGAATTGGATTCTGAGGCAGGAGAATGAAGAGAGACAAGAGAAAATGATTTGGATTGAGAAGGGTTATCAGAAGATATAGGCTGAATAGGTGTGGGAGAAGGTGTCTGTGGGGTAGAAATAAAAGTATCAAGTATTAAAGGTGAAGTTGGATCAGAGGTGTGAGTGGTCGTGTCAACTGGAGGAAAATTCATAGTATGATGAGGCATAGAAGGAATAGGAGGGATGTTGGAGTTATCTGATGTGGTATGGAATGGAAATACATGCTGATAAAACTATACATCTATACTACAAAGCACTTGCTGATTGTTCAAATCATAAAGCATGTAACCCCTTTTACCTACTGCCATTCCAAGGGAAACACATTTAATACTCCTCGCATCAAATTTTTGCCTTCCAGGAGTAATATTAGCTGCATAACACAAGCAACCAAAAGGAACAAAATCATCAATCATGATCTCCTTTTTAAATAAGACAGCATGAGGGCTTTTCCAGTTGAGACGAGCAACAGACAATCTGTTCAAAATCCATGTAGCATGCAATAAAGAGTAAGGCCATAGATGGTGTGGTAGCTTACTTTGAAACATTAGTGCTCTAGCTGTTTGTAGGAGAGTTTTATGTTTCCTTTCAACTACCCCGTTTTGTTGGGGGCTATAGTTGCATGTAGTATGATGTATAATTCCAAGTCCTGTGAATAATTCATCCATTTTCTTGTTAACAAACTCACTCTCGTTATCAGTTCTAACCTTTTTAACCTTCAAATTGAATTGGGTTTCAACCATTTTAAGAAAGCGTTGCACCAAACTTGTCACTTGCTGTTTCGAGTTAAGTAAGAATATCCAAGTGCATCTAGTCAACATGTAGGCAGTATTTGTGATGGAATCTGCCCTATATGGACCCCATAGGTCCATATGTATAAGATCAAAAGCTGTATCAGATTTGTTTCCTAGAGAGGGAAAAGAATTCCTAGGCTGCTTGGCCATATGACAGACTTCACAAGCTGCAATATCTTCACTAGCTGCAGGAGTGCATAATTGCTTAATCTTGGGCAAATGCTGCATGGTAGTAAGTGAAGCATGCCCAAGTATTCTGTGCCAGTCCAGAGCTGAACACTCCTTTGCATTATTGACAGCATTTACCGGTTTTATAGTAGGAGAAGAAAGGACATAAATCTTCCCTAACATCTTCCCCAAACCCAATACACAATCAACATCTTTCTTCTGAATCAGGCAGTGTGAATCATTGAAGATACACCTCACATTCATGTCAGAAATGAGCTGTGCTATAGAAATAAGATTGTGTGTAAAGGTGGGGGCATATAAAACCTTTTTAAGACACAATTTATCAGATAAAACTGCTTGCCCTGCGGAATGTATCCAAGTTGTGCTTCCATCAGGCAAATGAACTCTTTGTGGAGTATCCAAAATCACAATATTTTGTAAGAGTGTGTCATTGCAACAAATATGAACACTAGCTCCGGAGTCTAGGATCCATTGATTTTGATTAACCAAGTCAGGTACACCAAATATATAATGAGTATCATAGTTACTGAAAGGGTCACTAGCAACATGTTCATGAGTAAGGAGATTAACCTTTTCATCATCCACTTTGAGCTTCCGAAGATACTTAGCAATTTTATCTTCAAAAATCTTATCCTCATCATCAGCAGTATTCTTGGAAGAGTCATCTTCATTTAGATTAATGCGGAAAGCCTGTTCTGCTCCTTTTCTTTCCTTATACCCCTTGAACCAGTCAGGATAACCATGTAGTTTGAAGCACTCCTTTGCTTCATGACCAGTTCCACCACAGTGACTACACTTTAACCTTCTCCTCTCTTCTTTACTCATCCATGACTTAGAAGAACTATTTCTTGTCCAAGGTTTGGTAGGGTTGTCTCCTGGTTTTCTAGCCTTGTTATAATTCTGTGGTGGACGTTTGGAAGTATACATGGCCATGTCAGTGGTTAAAACTTGCTGAGAGGCAACTCGTTTCTGATCTTCATCTTGAAGAATCATGGAGTAAACTTTACTGAGGCTAGGTAGAGGATCAAGTATCAAAATCTGACTTCTAACTGCATCAAAAGTATCATTGAGACCCAAGAGGAATTTCATACTCTTCTTATGCTCCTCTATCTTACTCATAGCTCCACACACACAGACATGAGCCAATTGAGCAGTAATAAGATTGATCTCATCCCAAATAACATTAAGTGAATTGAAGTAATGCATGACAGACAGAGAACCTTGAACACAATTCGCAAGTTCACGCTCAAGTTGATACAGTTTAGGGCCACTACATCGTTCAAAACGGGACTCTATCTCCGACCACAACCTAGCCGCACTATCTATGTATTGAAATGCTGTAGCTAGCTCTTTAGACACAGAATTTAAAATCCATGAATATACAAAATAATCGGCCTTAATCCAAGCATTATAAATAGGAGAGTTCGCAGGGGGTTCAGGGAAGCTACCGTCTATGAGAGGAAGTTTATTCCGACCACTCAGGGCACGCTTGATCGATCGACTCCAAGTGAAATAATTGTTCCCCGTGAGCACAATAGGAGCAAGCTGCAAAGATGTTTGATCAGTCGGTTGTATGGAGAGAATGTCATGTATTCCCCGTGGGTCCGGTGGATTTGCCATGGGTTCGTGATCGTCGTTGTTCCCAATTGAAGAAAACTGGTTGTCATCGGAAGAATGATCTCCAGCAACAGACGAGTCACCTTGATCCTCCACAAGAATGTGTCGCCATGATTTCTTCTGTTTTTTTTTACGTTTACGACTCCTACCCATAAATCAAAGTTGAAACCTGACTATAGATACCATGTTAACATGTAAATAAATCGCATAATTGAAGGAATAAAATCTTATTCATTCATCTTAGCTCACTGTATTCAGACGAATATAACAGTGAAGCAAAAGATAGAGATAAAGACGCACACGCCACTCACGTGTTCCGTAACAAACTAAAGACAGGAAAAACAAAAAAAATCGTGTTAACGCTTATTAATACTAAAAACAAAATAGAATAAACGAACGCAGCACCAACTCCTTTCCATGTTGCTCCATGCATGCGTCCATCTTCAAGGAACGAGCTGCAGTCCTCAAGATACTAAACACACGGCAGTCAACAAATATGTCTAATTGAAAGATTTATTATGAGCTACGAGTTAGAATTTGATTAAGGGAGAATTAAGGAAGAAGTCGTGTCAGCATACCGCAACAACTGTAGGTAGAACTCATTAAAAATCTCAAAATTTCAGCTGCAATCTTTATGATTTGGATTAATAGTTGAATATATATGATGTCTAGGAACTTTGTTTGGACTAATAGAGAGATTAATCTCTGAAGGATCAAAGTGGAAGAGTGAACCTTGGTCGTAAAATTCTGAAATAAAATATAGCAGGTATAATTCATCCTGAAATTCTGGAAATTCATTTGGTTTAGCTTGATTCTTTTCACATGCAGACATGTATGGGGTATTTAGAGGTGTAGAGATTTTATTGTTTTTGTTAAAATTGTGTTGCGTGTGAATTATATGCTCGAAACATAGGCATGCCTTGTGGAAGTCGAAGCAGGGTGCATAAGTTAATGGTCGAACTGATTGGTTATGTGCAAAGAATTTCTTTCATTAAGTATCTAATTCATTATGTGATCTGATTTTCTCATTCTAAATAAACTATTTAGAAGGCCCAAATATAATAAGTAAATTATTAATAAACCCATAAATAAAGATAAACTAATCAGAAGAGGTTAAAGTCCAAATAAAACTTTGGAAGTTTATAATTGTGGGCTGTGCATGAATATGAATACATTATGTTTAGTTAACCCATTTAAAATCATAAACATGACAATACATGGCCATAACAATCTTAGAAATATGATTGTTGATTAATTTCATAACATGAAGTTAAATTATTAAATGAGTGCTTCATGAGTTGAAGTTTGATGCGCATGAAGGAAACATGAGTTAAATTTTAGAAATATATGTTGATAATTAGATAGAGTATCCCAACGAAGATACTTGATAAATTATGGTTTGAATTTAGATTTGGGTGTGTATGTCTTATTTGTAAAGCATCATATGTGTATATTTGCATTATTTGTGTGAAGGAAATAATCTGGGGCAAGCAGGGGCTTTTGCAAACCCGAACCAACACCCGAATCCATAACGTACGAAAGGTGGACTTTTCTAACTGATAGTTAAATCGTTTTTGAACATCTAGCTCCATTTCCTAAAAATATATAAAAATATTTTGTTTTAATTTGAATGTTGCCAAAATATTTTGTGTGCCATATATGTTTCCTCCGAACAAGACATAGTTGCCGGAGAGTTAATAGCATCAATGGGAAATGAACTGGGTTTGAGTCCCGAGTTATTTTTCATTGATTGTGAGCCAGGATGTCGGTCCCCTGAGCCACAGTATCAAGTGTTCAGTTCCTCGATACGTTATTTACTAACAATTGGGTCTTGAGGCTATGTGTTCCGAGACTAGTGCACTATTGTTGATAGTTGGTTGAGTGGTTCGGTCATTCCTAACTTGTCAATATGACTTGGAAGAAGTCCTACTTCCTCATCACCTAACTTAAACAGATAATGACCACATGTGAGTTAAATGTCATGACATATGAGTGAAAACTATTTGTTATTTTAACTAAAACCCTGTGACTTACTTGTGTGTGCCGCATCATTCATAATTAAAATGTATGTTTATGGGGCATGTGTCCACTGGGTACGCAGTGTACTCAGCCCCTGTATGTTACTCCCTCCGTCCCGCTAGAATAGGCCCACTTACCGAATTTGGCGTCTCAATTAAATTGGCCCCTTTCCAAAATGGCAACTTTTTCACACACAACAATAAAATATTCATTCCACTAACTCATTCTACACTCACAACTCTTAATTTCCGTGCCGAAAAGCAAGGGGCCTATTAAAATGGGACGGAGGGAGTATTTCTAAAACATATAGGTTAAGCTGCGGAGAAGGAAGAGAAACGTGGAGGAATGTAAATAAAGAAATAAAAGTTTCCAGAGCATTGTCCTGAGATATGCATTTCCATATGCATATCTCCGCCACGTAATACTCTGTTGCACAAACCTATATTTTTGAACTCTTCCCTACTGTTGATGTGTTTTAAATCTTGAAAGCTTGTAAATTAAAAACTTATCTTCTATTACTGTTTAATGTTTTCACTTATCTTCTATTTACTGTTTAATGTTTAATTATTCAAGCTTATTTCTAATCTTGTTTTAAAATGTGGGACTTAAATATGATTTTAAAACCTGTCGCACTCTTATAATTGGGGAAGTAAAATAGGGGCGTGACTAGGGGTGGGACGGTACGGTATACCGAAAATTTTTCGCCATACCGTATACCGTACCGAACTTTACGGTATGAAAAAATTCATACCGTTACCGTACTGTAACTATCGGTATACCGAACTTCGGTATATCGAAGTTTCGGTATAACATAAACTGAATACCGTTATCGTACCGTAATAACGGTATACCGTACCGTACCGAAATTTTACGGTATACCGTGATATACCGTAACAGTATACCGTACCGTACCGAATATTATTAATTAACATAATATATAAATATTAATAAAATTATTATTTAATTAAAAAAATGGGTTCAAAGGTTACTTCTCACCAGCTATGTGGCTGACAACCTTGTCCCGATTACCACCAAATTAATGGTTTAGGTAATAACACTAATTAGCTATACAAAGATGTATTTATAGGTGACTCAATTCATTTGTATTTGATAACTAACCGATGTGGGATATCAAAATGGTTGCTCATTTATAGATGCTTTCATTTGTGTATGTTTTATTCTTTATCAATGTGGGATACTTTATTATGTACGATAATAACTTTAAAAAGTTACTCATTTTGTTGTTATTTTTTCTTCTAACTATATTTTTATAAAAACTATTTATTATTATTTTTATTATTTTTTAAAACTATTTTTATTATTATTTTCTTCTAACCCAATTGAACGAGGGAGAATAAAGAATTAAAATTAGAAAAATATTAGTTATGAACATTTATTGAAATAAATATATACGATAAATACTATTATATATGAATAATATTATATTATTTAAAATAAAAATAATATTTATATATTCGGTACGGTATGTAGACGGTATACCCTATATTTTAAAATCTCATACCGTTACCGTACCGTAGATTTTCGGTACGGTATCATACCGTACCGTTAATGACGGTATATCAAGATTTCGGTATTTTTGATATTTTTTCGATACGATATATACGGTATATCGGTATTTCGGTATTTTTTCCCACCCCTAGGCGTGACACATACTGACTTCTCATAAGCCATTATGGTAAGCACTATACTAAGTACCCAAACTCAGTATAGCCTTGGCCATACTTGGTGAAACCAAGTTTCTCGCACGAACACATCTTCAATTCTCGAGCATTTCCTATGCTCGGTCTTCAGCACCTAAGTTTTTTTACAACTCAATTGATCCTACACATGGATTACAAAATAGAACTCTAAGATGAAAAACTGACTGAGATATGACCCACCAAAACATATGATAAAGGAAGGAAGTTTCTAACAAAGTTCCTAACACATAACATATTTATTCCAAAACTAATATCTTATTCATACTCAAATTCTGTTTCTCCTTATAATTACAAAAATTTATCATATTTTTTACTCTTAAATTATGAAACTATTAATTAATAATATTATATTTCATAATAATTTTAGCAACGAACTTTCTTACGAGCTCATTAATCAAATACAATAATATACAAATTTGTTTTTTTTCTAATAAACGAATTTCACACAAGTAAACTATTATTGAGTCGGAACCAAAATAATTCGCGAATAATTTGTTTCATTTATCACATTCGTACGAATAAAATAGAGAAAATTTTTGAAATGCCCCAATCGACTATCATGTATCATAAAAATACCCCTTCGTATAAAAACATTTAAGAAATGCCCAAAGGACATTTTACTGACATTTTCTTACATATGTGTGTGCTTTTTTCAGAAAAAAGTTGTAAATAATGAATTTTGAATTAAGTTTTTAATTTATTAAATATTTAAAAAATTTTAGACATGCTCTTGACCCCAATCATCACGGTAATGACCAAAAAAATAAAAATTAAAAAACTCAGGTAAAAAAAAGTGAGGTTGGGACCATGTCTGTCTTGTCACCGGTCCTGACCCGAGTTCCTGACCCAAAAAATAAACCCTAAATTTGTGTTTATTGAGATTATTGGAGATTATCTTATTATCCTATGCATCTAAAAAGATTGTATGACCAATTAAATATTGTATATGTCTGTAAAATAAGCAACAACATAATACATGAATTCCATTTGGATCTTGACTTGTAAAATAAGCAACAGCACAAAAACATATTCTAATACATGAACTAAGGAAAACAAATTCAAACTTATACAACATTTAATTGGTTGTGACCGTCTTTTGGTCATGACCACAATTAAATAATGTTTTATTTATATTTTAAATTTCCATCCTGACTTGAAATTGTGGTCAAGACCACAATTAAATGTAAAATAAATTCTATTTAGATTTTGACTTGAAATTGTGGTCACAACCACAATTAAATAAAAATAGATTCATTTGAATTCTCTAAACTTATCGGTCATTATCATAATTAAATAAAATCATATTAATTTGATTTCTCAAAAATTATGATCATGACCACATTTAAATTAAAATAAATAAATTTAAATTTATTTGAATTCTTTAAAACTATCGGTCATGATCATATTTAAATTAAAATATATTAACTTGGTTAAGTTGGGACCAAGATTATGCCGACCTTCAATTTGTATTTATCAATTAATTTTTTGAATTTATATTGTTGAAATCAATAAAAATACTTAAATATTTATTTTTAAGTAATGATCTCAACATCATTATATAATGATTATGCTTTGAAACATAGAATGTGTTTAAAATATGGCATTTTCTATAAAATAGGACATTTTTAAATATTAAGACAATAAAAAAAATCAACTGCATCAAATCCAGTTTGAATTGGACTGGGCCCTTATCATAGGTTATACGACGTCGTTGTGGTGACGGATTTCATTTCCTTTTTATTTTCATTTTCTTGAGAAGAAAGACAGCTTGAAGAAAAGGTGAAGTGCGATTCATCGTTTTGAAACCTCACCAAAATTTCCTCTCTCCGTCCCTGCGATTTTCATTGTTCGATACAATATCACAATGACGAAACAGCAAGCAAACTGGTCTCCTTATGACAACAATGGAGGGTGTGTGCAGACCCTAATTGAGTTCTTTATTTGTTTTCCCTCTTATTACCGGATTCCGAAGTTTTCAAATGCTGATCTGTGCGGATGTATGCAGGACCTGTGTTGCAATTGCCGGAGCTGATTACTGTGTGATTGCGGCCGATACTCGAATGTCCACCGGCTACAGTATTCTTACTCGTGATTACTCCAAAATTATTCAGCTGTAAAACCCTTTTGCTCTTACCTGTGTCTTTACTGTTGAGTTACTTAATTGTGGTGACTAATTCGGAGGTGGAAGTGCGTCTACTGGTTACCCGGTTTAGGCTCAACAATAATTTTATTTTAGATGTCTAAATTGAACTGGATGTTTGATTGATTCCTAGAAAACATATGGAGGAAGCCTGTAGTACTTTGTATTATTTAAGTTTGTTTTTTCGATGTTAAGGGTTATTTTTCTTATTGAGTATTATATCTCAGAATAAGTATAAGGCTGAACTCTCGGAAATTGAAGTTGGGCTTGCGGATTCTGTAGAAATTAGAAAGAGACTAAGGAGATTAATTTTTAATGTGTACTGTATTGCAAGATTTACATCATGCTTTGTCGGGACTTGAATATACTGGCTTAACTTAATTTGGTGAAGTATGCATCTTGGAGTGTAGAAATGTGCTTGATATGAATCAATATCTCTTTAGCTGTTACAAGTTTTAATTCCTTTTTTGGAAGTTGATATTTTGCTTTTCCTGGAGACTTGTGATATCCATGATATTCACTCGTGTGACATGGAGATTGTGCATCTTTGATCCTTCTGCTATCTATTGAAGGTTATGCATCTTATGTTGATTTTCTAATAGAAGGGCCTCTCATCTCTATTTGCATTTCTTGTTAAAATCCACCTCTGCCCCGTCTCCATGTTCCTAGAACTTCTGGGGACAATTCATCGTAGTCCTATCTTTCCAGTTTCCATTGGTGTTAATTCTTCTTGAAGTTTACAGATACTCTTGTTCTTTGTCTTGCCTCCTAATAATGAAATGGTGAATACTGATTCTGATTTATGAATCTGCCAATGTTGTTTCTTGTCATATATTTTGGGTCATGTATTTTTTTGTTCAATTTATCATGCAGAGCGGACAAAACTGTGATGGCCTCCTCTGGGTTTCAGGCTGATGTAAGAGCTCTGCAAAAGGTGTTGGCAGCTAGGCACTTGGTGAGTTGTGGAAACATGTGATATGGAGGCTGTTATAGGTTTTCTGAATATTGATATCGTCTTAATCAACTTGTATTACTAAATGTGTTCGTGAATGTGCTGTGGGGGCTTGGTGTGTTCCTGTGCACATTTGACTATGAGCACTTGTATTCTTTGTTAGCAGCTTGTTTTTGCCAAATCTGAAGAACAATGTTAATATCCAACAATAATTATGAGGCTAAATTTGGTTACTAACTTACTATCCGAAGTGAGACCTGTTAAAGATAGCTGATGAAATACTTTTCACCTGATCGACTATAAAGTTTTCCGTTTCATCTAATTCAATGTACTTGTGTTATTTGGAATAGTAAAACTATTTCACTTGAGGTACGTCTTGTTGACTGTATTCAAAGAGCTTCTTGTTCTTGAAATTAGTGAATGTTTCTTCTTGCATTGGTTGATTTTAGGGCATCTGGCAGTTTGGTCATTGTAAGCCAGTTTATATTCTTACTGGGTGTCAATAATGCATGGACCTGTGTTTTCTGTTCTCACATCACATTTATAACCTTTGCGTCATTTGGATTTGTATGCTGTTCCTTGATTAATGAATTGGAGTTTATTTGAAACCATATCATATCAGCTTTTTTAGATGAGCTCCCTCCTCTTTGTGGACCTGGTGGTCCCTTCAAAGCATAACATAAGTGAAAAATGCCTCACTGAGAGAATTACATTCCAAATTTCATTGTTCACTAATGTTTTGACAATTACACAACCTTTTCATGTCTCCTAGGTTGTGGGTTATATATGTTTGCTCGGTTGTTGTTCATGTGTATAGCATTCTTATCTATAGTTCCTCTATTCGTGTTAAAATTGTCTTTAACCAATGAAAAACTCGTTGTTTCCTTTTCTCTTGGCATAGATTTATCAGCACCAGCATAACAAGCAAATGAGTTGCCCTGCAATGGGTCAACTGCTTTCTAATACCCTGTACTTCAAACGATTCTTTCCATACTATTCTTTCAATGTATTGGGGGGCCTTGACAGTGAGGGTGAGGCTAATTATTTCTGTTGGATATTATCCAAAAATCTTCTACTTGTTTGCTGATCCTTCTCTGCTTTCTGAATCATTGAAGGAAAGGGCTGTGTCTACACATATGATGCTGTTGGATCTTATGAACGGGTGGGATACAGCGCCCAAGGCTCTGGAGCAACCCTTATCACACCCTTCTTGGACAACCAACTGAAATCTCCGAGTCCTCTTCTGTTGCCTTCAAGGGTTTGTTGTTTTCTGGATAGTTTGTTTGTCCCTCCACCCTTGCGTATGAGTATCTGAATGAAATGTGATTGCTGCAGGATGCAGTTACTCCACTTTCAGAGCTAGAAGCCATTGACTTGGTCAAAACTTGTTTTGCATCAGCAACTGAAAGAGATATATACACTGTAAGTTTGTGTCCAGTCAAGCATTCTTCTTAGGATAGCCAAATGTAGTAATTTTATTTTGGTTGTATTGGTTGATTATAAGTTCCATTCTTCCGTACATATGTTGTGCCTTAATAAAGTAATTGAGATATAAGGTGGCAACTTATCTGGTCTTGCTGCAGTCTCATCTTGCCACAATCATGTGATGTGGAGATTATCCTAGATATATTTTAGTAAAGCTAGTTACTGGTAATGTTCCCATCAATGTCCTTATGTAACCTATTGCAGGCCTCAGGGATGTTCATTTTGCCTTTTGACGCTCAAAACTTGTTGATGCTACATATTTTTAAAACTGATAATGGACGTGTAGGGTGAAATTATATTTATGCCAAAGAAGGCACTTCTATAATAATTTTTTATTTTACTGCAGGACAAGTGATTCTGCAATTTGATTTATTGGCACATTGCCAATATTACTTTTTGAACTGCTGATTCCATCAGTGATGTAGCATTTGTGTTGTGACATCATTAGAAAAACTTCAACTTTTCCCACTATCTTATGTAGAACCTGACCATATTAGCAGTATACTTTTGCGAGTGCGTAGGATTCTGGTCATACATTTATAAGATTCATAACTAGTAGTTTCAGATGTTTGATTACCCACCCATTCTCATGTCGTTGATTATTTGGGCATTACAGGGAGACAAGGTCGAGATGCTCATACTGAATGCTGGTGGTGTACGTCGCGAGTTCATGGATCTCAGGAAAGATTAAATCTAATTTCCCTGTTCTGTGTGCTCCAGCTTTTCCAGAAACCAGTGGTAGTGTTGAGGATGCTCATTTGGGGTTGGTATCTGCTTCCTCCATTTCATCCCCCCATTCACATCGAGTCTGTGCTTGTGTTTGGATCTATTAATATGTATGGATTTTCGTATTTCAATTATATGAAACTCAATTAATGTAGAAGCCTGCTTCTGATGTTTCTTGATCCACTCTTCTTTTCAATCATATTCCAAACCTTGAAGCAAAGGAGAAAGTGCAGATTGGGATATTCCTGACTATCGAGCTCAAATATATCCGAGTATTTTGTCTATTGGTTTCGATTTATTTTGTTTTTGAAGCTTAAGAAAAGTAATTTTTAAAGTAATAATTTCATTTTAATTCTACTACTCCCTCTGTCCCGAAAAAATTGTCTTGTTTTTTCTTTCCCGTCTGTCCCAAACAATTGTCCTCTTTCCTAAAATAGAAAGTTGATACACATTCATTAATAAAATATTAATTTTCTCTATCTTTACTTGCATTAGTATTTGTGTCATTTAGAAACTGGACAATTGTTTAGGGACGGAGGGAGTATTATTTATTTTCATGACTTGTACTCCCTCTATACCATGATATTTGGCCCATTTTTTTTTTTTTTGTGGTTTGGGAATTGGAATTAATAATTTACTGAGTGTAAAAAAGTTATCATTTTTAGAAAGAGGTCAAGTGGGTCAATTGTGTTGGGACGAATGGATATTTATTACCACTATTAAATCTTTTTGAGCCTCATTACACATTAATCTATATTAACATTTAAATTAATTATCTTCAAACTCGTTGAGCTTTATCCAAGTTCTAAATAATTAAGTATTAGTGCATGAGCTACTATTTATACCTTTAATATGAGTTACATATCGAGTATGCTACTAAGTCCTAGTTTTATTTATGTAGATTCTAACTATGAGAAAGCAAACTTGGACGTTATCACTAGAAGCAAGGCTTTAGGTTATATGTTAAGAGGTGCATGATTACAAACCTAACATGTGTAGTTATTCATAAATATATATTATGAATGTATATTGCAAAGAAAATCCATTGTATACCTTCGTGCTCAACGCAAATTTAAAAAGAAATTAAAGTACATGTGCATGACGAAGGTAAATTGAGATGGGCGTGATATATATTG
>JAPKLW010001185.1:0-12500 GCA_026898455.1 Plectranthus barbatus
TCTAAACTGATAGAAGGCATGATATGCATTGGGGAAGCTGATGATTGTACCTGATCATCAGCTGCAAGTGCCTCTTCACTGTCAGCACTTCCTTCAGCTGACTCCTCGCCAAAAGCTGCCATGAGTGCCAGTAGAGCTTCCTCTTCTGACTCCTAGTCTGACGCATACTCCCCATCATCATGGTCGGGTATGTCAGGCACCTCAGTCCTGGTCAGCATAGCCTTGGCAACGGCCTTGGAGGCGCGCTCTTCAAAGAGCTTCTTTAGCCTTTCCCGCTCATTTTTGTCCACCTGTGGACATTCAAACTTTAAATGATCAGGGGATTGGCACTGGTAGCAAGCACGGGGAGCTCTCTTGACGAATTTGCCGTCAGTTGAGCTCAGAGATACTCCCTGCTTTGACTTGGCTTTCTCCAGAAGGAAAGCCAGTCGTTTCATCTGTTGCTCAAGATCTGCGATAGAGCTCTCGCCGTCTTTTGAGTTAGATCCCGATGTGACTGGGATCTCTTTCGGCTGGTTGTGCTGGGCAGCAGATCTGTCAGCATGGAAGGGCTTCTTGTGCTTCCACTTGAAGTCCTTCTTGACGAAGTAAGCTTCGTCTTGAGCTTTGATGCTGGGGGATTCGATGTTCCGGATGGCCTCATTCTTGTTCACCATCTGGATGTCCCACTCGTGTGCCTGCAACTGAGCAAATAACTCCTTGGGAGTCATCTTGGACAGGTCCTTCTCCTTCAGAGCTGTGGTCTTCACGAACCAGTCCTCCTTGGGCATCTTGGACAGGATCTTGGCATTAAGATCTTCATTTGAATACTTCCTGTCCAGGGACTTTAGCTCGCTGACGATGGCGTTGAATCTCGCCTCCATCTCCTTGATGGTTTCTCCAGGCAGCATCTGGAAGGACTCATACTTGTCCACCGCAACCTGCAATTTGTTGCGTTTCATTTGATCAGTTTCTTGACATAGACTATCAAGATAATCCCATACTCCCTTGGCATTGTTGAACTGGAGTGCATCCTCCATCAATGACTCTGGAAGACATGCCAGGATCAGTTCATGAGCAATGGAATCCAACTGATTCCGCTTCCTGTCCTCAGCATTCCATTCGTCTTGGGGCTTTGGGATCACGGCAGCTGGACGATCTCCTAGCTGGTGCTGAATCTTGGTGATCTCAATCGGCCCTGTCTCTAGCACATCTTTCATCTCTGGATGAATGCTCTTTAGAGAGATAAGAGTCCTCTTCCGCCATGTATCATGCTTCACAGACTTGTAGTCGAGTAGCTTCGGAATATTCATCTTGATGTACCTGAGCTAATCAAACAGACAAGCAAAAAGAAGAGAGCGCAAGGAAACGTGGATCACGGTCCTAAGCGACTCAGATACGAACGGTCTATAAGAACCTCGCTCTGATACCACTTGTTGGTCCCGAATTATCAGGGTATAACTTGGCAGCGAAAAATGTGTTAATTCGTTTCTTGCGCTCTGCTGGTTACTCAGCTGACTGGGACCTTGTCAGCTGGTAAGTCAACTGGCACTCTGAGTACTCAGCTGACTGGCGACTGGCTCGTCAGCTGGTAGCTCAAGACTTGGAATGTTTTTAGCCTTGTTTGCACAGTTATATCAGTTTTCAGATATACACCAGCACTTGGGTGCTGGGTTTTAAATCAGTATGAAATGCAGAAAGCTGATAAAAGACAAAGGATTTATAGTGGTTCGATCAACTGATCTACGTCCACTCTCCAGTCGTAGCACTGGAAATTTCACTAAGAGTAATCGGGTACAAGCGTCCTACGATCTATCTCTAGCTGGTGAATGCCTCGTCCACCAGTTCACTAGATCAACCGCTCCCGGCCTTGTCCTTCTTCAACTCTGATCAGCTGGTAGAGTGCGAGCACGTCACTTCAACCTCCTTAGCTGACTGCGTGGGTGTTTAGTTCTCCCAAGAACGTGTCTTCTCAATACGGCAAAAAGCCCGTAATAACTCAAGTGCTGGCTGGCACAAGAGCTGCTGTGAACTTCCTCAGAAGAGAAAGAACACCAACGAGATCTGTAACTTACAAGGTGGAAGCTTGAAGTCTCGTGTTTGAATAAATCAACACACGGAAAAGCTTTAAGTAAAGCCTCGAAAGATTTGCTTGCTTGCTTGAGCGTAATAAATTCTGAGTCTTTCGGTAGGTCAAGAGTATTGAATGTTGGGAAGCAAGCCTCTTAAATGTTGGTAGCTCCGACCTATTTATAGAAGCAGGATCCCATTCAAATTTCTAGCCGTTTGGACTCATCCGAAAAAGGTCTCTGTCGTCGCATGTCCTTCTGACGGCGGCAGGTAGGAATTTCCGGAAAGCGCCATGCTTTTGTCCACTTTATCTGACATTGATCTCTTTATGTCAGAACGGCACTATTCGTCAGTACGAGGAATCAGAACTGGTGTCTTGAACTGATAGACTTTAAGGTATCCTCCCTTAAAGTCATACTTTGTCAGTTTATTCCTCAGACGAATCTTCTTTTTGTCTCTAAGACTCTGGGAGAGCGAATCTTGAATCCTGCTGGTAACATCCGACTGGTAGAACATGCTGGTGATCTTTGTGCTGGCAGTCTCTGCTGGTGACTTTTGCGCTGGCACAATCTAAGTCTACCAATTTGTCTGATGTTAACTCTTGGAATCTCCCATGACTGGTGGCTTCACCGCTGGTGAACAGTGTCAGTGAGAACACCTATTCTGCTGGTAGGATTTGTCAGCCGCCTGCTGGTGAAATCCTTCCCAACTGGTGAACAGTAGCCAGTCATTAGCTCTTCTCATGCTGGTGAACAGTGTCAGCACGAGTCTTTGACAGTCGCTTGCTGGTGAGACTTCTCTCAACTGGTGAGTACATCTCATGCTGGTGAACAGTAGCCAGCATGAGTCTTGATCAGCTGCGACTTACAACTCAAAAGATCTAAACAGGACTTTACATTTGAGATCTAGAGCTATCTAGAGACAACTGACGCTGGTAGGACTTAGGATTTGATCCACCAAAACACCAAACTAGAATCTAAACAAGTAGCTACTGGGGAGAGGAAACTTAGCCAAATTTCCCAACATGATCTGTAAGATGATATCTATGTTTCATTTGAAACAATTTCATAGACACTCACTCTATATCAATTATCTTCTTGATAATAACCCTGTGATAAGCAAATCTCATGATGAAATTTGTGTACATTCTGCTCAGTATACTTCTGCTAAGGTCCTAGCAGATGGATGTTTGGTAGCCTATCCATATGTTCTGCTGAAAACGTAGCAGATACCACTGTTGAAAATGTGTAGCAAAGTTCTCGTCATCTAACAGAGATATTGTTTCTAGCAGAGTACTCAACTTCTAGCAGAGTTCTCGTCATCTAGTAGAGGTATTGTTTCTAGCAGAGACCTCATCTCTAGCAGAGTCCTCATCTTTAGCAGAGACCTCATCTTCTAGCATATAAAACGACGACCTTCAATGCGTGCGTCTCTCCATGCATCGATTATTTTCAAGAGACACTTTGACCGATCTGATGTGGCGTCTGTCCATTCGTCGTATAACAGATGATCATTAACTCTGAATCGAATCGATTCTCAAGAAAAAGTTATGATTTTTCTTTATAAATACCCTTCTTGTGTGTATCTTTGTCTTCACAAGAATTCTTTTCTGAACTTTTCCCTAATTTGTTCAGAAATTTTCAAGAAAATGGATTCACCAGGTCAATCTCTGGAGTTGCGCCGAAACCAGATCCTTCATGAGTCTGGTTTGTACTCTCTGTGTGACAACAATCCTAGAGTGGCGGAAATCATCATGTCAAAGTTGAATCGAAGTGGATTGACCCAATTCGTCACAGCTACTCCAAGATGTTTCCAGGGTGATGTTCTTCGAGAATTTATTGAGGATTGTTCTGTGGAGGAAGGGGGGATTTATGGTTCCTTCCGTGGCAAGCTCATCTATTGGTCACCGGACGTCTTCTCTCGTCGATTCGGCCTTCCCAGAGGTCCTGGGTCAGTATTCGACTATTGTGTGACGGACATTGCTCCTGAATGGTCAGCGTGGCAGAAGTGGAGACGATCTCCTTCGTCGGAATTTTCCCTTTCTGTCTCAGCATACGATCTCCGCACTCCTTATTGGGTGCTCTTCCGTGTTGCTAACAACATGTTGATGGGAGAGGATCTTGATGACACTTTCTTTTCAAAAGAAACGTGGCAGATCATGATGTCCATTGACGATGGGGTCGAGGTAGATTGGGCGAAATATATCTACGATAACGTTCGAGACTGTGTCCAATATTACCCGGCAGTGCCTCTGCTGAATGGAATGCAGTTTAGTTGGCTGCTAGAGCAGAGCTTCCCTTGGATAGCAGAAGAACGTTCGAACATTGTAGATGCGGACTTCTTCCCTTTTAAGCCTCCTTCTTCCTAGAATAGCCGTCATATTGTTGTTTTCAGTTTTCTCATCTTCCTTTGTAATGACTTTTTTCAATGAATGGAATGAGAGAACATTTAGATTCTGCACAACTATTCGTTGTTATCTTTCAATAATGTCATTCGCTGATAAAAATCAGCAACCAAATTCTGCTTAGCATTCTTGGTGTTAGCAGATTGCTATAATGAGTATTCTTCAGCAGATGTAGTCATCTTCCATAATACTTAACGTCGTCTTCTGAAAAACCAAGAGATAAAGATAAGAATAACATCTCATCCATTACTTTGTCTAGGATATGCTTGCATCAGTATCCTGGCAAACTGTCTTGTGATTGTGTTGAATTTCTGTGGCAATTCTCCTGTTTCTGATGTAGGCCACAGTTTTCCACACATGGTCATCAAGTGCTTTCATTTAAGACGATATGTTTCTGTCTTAATCAATGGATTTGGGATATCCTTTGGTGTCTTCTTTGAGCATTCGTGGAAGATAACGCCATAATACTCAGGTAGGTCGTCTTACCGTAAGTAGCTTTAGCAAGACAGGTGGTGCTTCCCAACTCGTCGAGACACCTCGACTTCCGCCCTCTGAGTTGAGTTGACAAGACACTTTTTGGGAGAATGTTCCCTCTGAGGAGAGAACCACAATCCTGCTGTATATATAACATCCCACTTGTTGTCTTGAATTCCATCTCTTCCACTCCATTTAGCAGAGCATTTTCTTCTTTCCAAAATGCATCACGTTACTATTGCTCCAAGCGATTTAAGCGTTACTCGCAACCAGATTCTTCATGAATCAGGGTAGTATTATGAGTATGGAAACAATTGTCGCGTTGCTAATTTTGTTATGGGATCTCTTCATGAGAGTTGTCTAACCCAATTTCTGATGACTATGCCATCACGTTATCAGAAACGAGCTCTACAGAGCTTTATCTTCAGATGTCAAACCACTGATGACGCCATATGGAGCTCCTTTGATAACCAAGTGGTTTGTTGGACTCCAACCCTCTTCTCGTAGGAGTTTGGCCTTCCACGGGGTCCCACTCGCGTTATGGATGTCTACCGTCATATGACTGCTCCAGAGTTCAGCTATTGGGATAAGTGGAGGCAGTCGGACAACTATGACTTTTCACCAACTCCATCATGCTTGGAGTTGAAAGAGGAGTATAGAGTCCTCTTTGACATTGTTAGCAATGTCACTTTTGGAGTTCCTGTTGACAACTACGTGTTCAACCCAAGGATCTGGAGGGCCATGATGGCCATTGATTCGGAGATGAAGGACGTTGACTGGGCAGGGTTCTTCTTTGAGGGGGTGAAGGAGTGCATTGACCTCTTTCCTCAGGTTCCGCTGCCAACTGCCATGCAGCTGAGTTGGTTGCTAGAGCGGAGGTTTCCTCATCTTGTCTCCGAAGGTATCCCTTTGATGGGTTTCGAATTTTATCCCTTGAGAGCTCACTTTCCTAACTCTGGTTGAAGAATGTTCCGAGCTCGCCTCCCTTTGGCGTCCAAAAAATATTGTTAAATTTGTAGCAAAAGATGGTATAGGGTTGGGTGTTTCTGATCTTTCCTTTTTGTAACACTGTGTAGCTTTTAAAGTCTGTCGTCCTTCTGTTGAATGGATATGCTGATTTAGATCCCTTCTTTACAATTGTGTTTATGATATTGTTCAGCATTTCTTAATGTCAAGATATTTTCAGCAAGTCGAAGAAATATCATTCAGAAAGTAATAGCCATCAAACAAATTTCAAGAATATCCTCATAGAAAGAATGAGAGCTAGGACTCATTCATCGACATCTTCATCTAATTCCATCAGTCCCAACTTTAAGCATAATTCTTTAAATCTGGTTTCTGGGAGAGGCTTTGTAAATATGTCTGCTATCTGATCTTCGGTGCCTATGTGGCGAACATCGATATCATTCTTTTCCTGATGATCTCGTATGAAGTGATGACGAATATCTATATGCTTGGTTCGAGAGTGATGAACAGGATTCTTTGTGATGCACATGGCACTATTGTTGTCGCAGTAGATAGGTACACATTCAGGAGAAATCCCGTAATCTTGTAGTTATTGCTTTATCCAGAGAATTTGCGAACAACAGCTAGCAGCAGCCACATACTCTGCTTCAGTGGTGGAGATAGCAACAGAGTGCTGCTTTTTGCTGAACCAACTAATAAGCTTGTGTCCTAGAAATTGACACGTGCCACTCTTGCTTTTCCTGTCAATTTTAGATCCTCCAAAATCAGAATCTGAATATCCACTCAAAGTGAGACTATCTTCTCTGGGATACCAAATTCCTAGTCCTTCTGTACACTTCAAATAGCGAACAATTCTCTTAGCAGTATCAAAGTGGACCTTCTTAGGCTTGGCTTGGTATCTAGCACATAATCCCACGGCATACGAGATATCTGGTCTGCTAGCGGTGTGATATAGTAGTGAACCTATGATCCCTCTGTAAAGAGTAGGATTCACATCATCTCCTTCTTTTTCAAGAGCAGCAATGCATGTTGTGCTGATAGGTATGCGCAGACTCTTGGTCTTCTCCGGACAATATTTAGCAATTAAGTCACGAGCATACTTCTTCTGATGAATGAATATTCCTTCTTTGGATTGAAGAACTTGCAGTCCAAGAAAATAAGACATTTTTCCCATCATGGTCATTTGGAAATGGCTAGTCATGAGATCGGCGAACCTATCACATAAATCTTGATTCTTTGATCCAAAGATTATATCATCAACATATATTTGAACTAGCAGAATGCTATCTCCATCTTTAATGCGAAAGAGAGTTTGATCTATCCTCCCTTTCTGAAATCCATTATTCAATAAAAATTTAGACAGAGTTCCATACCAGGCTCTTGGTGCTTGCTTCAGACCATATAGTGCCTTCTTGAGCCTGAATACTTGATTGCCTTGCTCAAATCCCGGAGGTTGCTCGACATAGACTTCCTCCTTGAGCTCTCCATTTAGAAAGACACTCTTCACATCCATTTGCATTACATCAAATCCATGGTATGCAGCATATGCCAGAAATAGGCGGATTGCCTCTAGTCTTGCTACTGGGGCGAAGGTTTCATCATAATTAGGCCTTCACATTGTCTATATCCTTTGGCCACAAGACGTGCTTTGTTCCGAACCACAAAGCCTGATTCATCCTTCTTGTTCTTGAATACCCACTTTGTCCCAATAACACTCTGGTGCTCTGGTCTGTCAACTAGTTCCCTCACATTGTTTCGTGTGAATTCTGCAAGTTCTTCTTGCATAGCGTTCACCCAATCTGGATCTAGCAGAGCTTCTTCGATTTTCTTGGGTTCTTCATTAGAGATGTAGCACGCTAGAATAGCATTGCCGTTTCCTTGTCTGGTTAAGATAGGATCATTTATGTTTCCAAGAACACCATCTAAGGGGTGCGCACGTAACCATGTAGGTCTGATACGTGCTGGAATTTCAGCAACCGGTGCTCCTCCTTGGTGATTTTCATCAGGGACATTCTCTTCTTCATTGTCTTCATTCTCCCGGCGTTCAGCAACTGGGACGTCGTTAGTTTCTTCTTCTGTATCTGCTACAAGGACTTCATCATCGGGGATGACATTCATAGGTGCAGCATCTGCTGGAATTTCAGCAACTGGTTCTTCTTCGATTGGAATCTCAGCAACTCCTTTGCTTAGATCTTCAGCAGCTTCCACGTCACCTTGATCATCAAGAATTCCAGCAACATCTAAATTCTCATTTAGATAGATAGAAGATGGGGCCTCAGCATGGTCAATAGCATCACTGGCCTTGTCAGCAGTCTGGTCACCTGCTGAGTGCGAAGTTTCTGGATTGACATCAGTCGTAGACCTAATCGGATCAATACTCATGTTTTCAAAAGATTTTTGTACAGATTGATCATAGATATCATTGGTCTCATGATTGTCATCCTTCTGTTCTTTGTTAGCCCTGCGCACTAAAGTAGACTCATCACAAATAACATTACATGTTATTTCCACAAGTCGAGTAGTCATGTTTAACACTCGATAGCCTTTGTGAGATGGGTGTCCATATCCCAGGAAAACACCTTCATCAGACTTAGGCGAAAACGTGTTAAGTTTAGACTTCCCATTGTTATGGATATAACATGTTGAACCGAAAGCACGAAAGTGTTTAATAGAAGGCTTACGACCATTATACACTTCATAAGGAGTTTTGTTGAATCTGCCATTAACCGCACTCCTGTTCTGAGTGTAGCAAGCAGTCATGATAGCTTCTCCCCAATACTTTCCATTGAGTCCTGAATCAGCAAGCATAGACCTCGCTGCTTCCTTTTGAGGTTCTGTTTCTTCGTTCTGCTAACCCGTTCTGTTGTGGTGTTCTAGCAGTGGATTTTTCATGATGAATACCAGCTTCCGCACAGAAGTCCATCAAAATTCCATTACAGAATTCCGTTCCATTATCTGATCTAATCCTTTTAACTGTAACTTCCTTGTTGTTCTGCTCTTTAAGGATCAGCTCAGGTAGCAGGGTCTTTACTTCATCTTTGCTTTTTAGGAGCTGAACCCATGTGTACCTGGAAAAATCGTCAACAACCACAAGTGTATACATTTTCTTATTTACTGTGGGTGGTTTGACAGGACCAAACAGATCCATGTGTAAAAGTTCAAGAATTCTCCCTGAGGTATCCTTTTCTGGATTTGATTTGAAGGATGCCTTTGTCTGTTTGCCTTGTTGACATGCTTTACACACTCCTTCCTTCCGGAAAGATTCCGTAGGCAGTCCTTCTACCAGCTTATGTTTGGTTAAATAATTGATTGTTCTGAAGTTTAGATGATTCAATCTTTTATGCCACAGCCAATTAGTTTCGTCTTTGTTGAATGCTACGAAGCACGAGTCATGTTGACCACTTTGCCAATCGACCACGTATAGTCCACCCTTGCGGATGCCTCTAAGCTTCACTTCTCCTGTTACCTTATCTACAATATTACAGCCAGAGTCAATAAAATAAACATTATATCCATTCTCACATAGTTGGCTGATGCTCATCAAGTTGTGTTTAAGGTTTGAAACAAGAGCAGTATTAACAATTCGGATTCCATCTTGTTCTACACATCCTCTTCCAATGACTCTTCCTCTGTTGTTATCACCAAAAATAACTGAGGATCCATAAACACTTTGTAAATCTGATAATAATTCTACTCTTCCAGTCATATGTCCTGAGCAGCCGCTATCAAGAATCCATTCATCTGGAGATCTTGACTCCTTGACTTTTAGATCCTGTTTCTGCAAGACAATTAAGAGAATGATTTAGGTACCCGTTTAGTCTCGGGTCCTGCGGGATTAGCAGGTGTCATTGTTCCTTTTGGAACCCACATTTGAGTGATCTTCAAAATTTTCTTCTTGACATCACTCTTTATACTTTTTCCAACCTTAGGATAAGTAAATCTTGCATACTTGAATTGAGAATGAGGTGAGGTAGTGTGTCGAGCCTTCACTGTCCTTTTGAAAGAGTTTGATTTGGACTTAGGCTTCACATAGGTGATCCGCCTATGTGGTGTGTATGTATTATATGAAGACTTTATAGTATTGTAATTAATATGCTTGCTTGTATGAAATGAAGATTTTGCTGTCCTGGCAGTAGATACATACTGCTCGACATTCCTTCTAGACTCTGCTGACCATGGTTGTGAAGCATATATTCTCGTATTCTGCTTGGTTTTGGCATTCCTCTGTTGAGGTTCCATAGCAGTCATTCCAGTATTCTTCTGAGGTATATCGTACCTCTGCTGTGCTTCCTTAGCATATATTCTAGGATTCTGCTGGGATATACCGTACCTCTGCTGAGGTTCCTTAGCAGACATTCTAGTATTCTGCTGAGGTTTCATAGATTTGCTAATGAATGCTTCAGCAGATGCCTTTTCTTTCAGTTTTTCTCCAAAGATGAATTTTCCAGCAGAGACAAACTGAATAGTCCTCTGCTTAGAAGATTCTCCTTTATCATAGCAATCAAAACCAACACCAGTTCTATCTTTGTGGTGCTTTTGTTGATTAATTGCGGCATTCAAGAAAGCTTGACTGGTCGTGTAAGTACAAATGCAATTTTCTTTAGGTTTGTTTTTCAGCAAAATGTTTTCTTTTTCAAGAATTTTGAAATTTTCAGAAAGTATTGAAAATTCAGCTTTCATTTTTGTAAGTTCCTCACTTGCAGACCTTAGTCTTTCGACTTCCTTGGTCAAATTTGAAACTTCCAACTTTAGTGAGGTGTTCTCATTTATAATGATATTTTTGATTTCATACATTTTAGAGAATTCTTCATTTAGCTTCGTGAGATAATCTTCCTCAGAGTCTAAAATGAAATCCTCACATTCATCAAAGGTTTTAAAGCTAGGTATGTTTACTGAAATTACCTCGTTGTTCTCGGCTGCTAGAGCCATTTCAGCATTCAGATCAGCATCTGCATCAGCAAATTGATCTTCCACGATGTCTGCCATTAGAACTAGCATGGCTTCTTCATCCTCTTCTTCTGAAGATAGATAGTATTCTTCATCGTTTTCTGGAATATCCTGAGTTTCTGTCCTGGTTAAGAGTGCTTTCTTGACTGCATTGCCTGCACGTCTTTCAAATCTCTGCTTCAGACGCTCCCTTTCTTCTTTGCTGACTTTCGGACAATCATGTTTCAAGTGGTCAGGGGATCCACACTCAAAACAAGTCCTAGGCTTTCGCTCTGCTGAGCGGGCAGGAGATGGTGAATGTTGAACTTCCTTTGTCTCTTTTTGAGCTTTAGCCTCCATCAACATCTTTTGAAGTTTTTTCATCTGTTCTTCTAATTCATTGATCTTGAGATCAGCAGGATGGGATCCTGAGGTTGTAGTAACCTCTTTTGTTTGTGTTACAGGAACAGATCTATCTTGATTATGATAGGATTTCTTTAGTTTAAACTTGTTGAAATCCTTTTTGGCAAAATATGCTAAATCATCTGAACTAGCAGTAGATTGTACTACCGCAGCTTCATTCCTTTTTGACTGTTGTATTATGAATTCATGTGACTTTAGCTGAGCAAATACCTCGGATGTTGTCATTTTGCTGAGGTCTTTTTCACTCAGACTAGTCATTTTAACAAACCAGTCGTCTCTGGGGTATAGTTTAGAGATAATCTTATGATTCATCTTCCCATTTTCGTATTTCTTACCAAGATTATTCAGTTCTCCAACGATGGTATTGAAACGTTCTTCCATATCTTGTTTGGATTCTCCTGCATTCATAGAAAAAGATTCATATTTGTCAACAGCTACCTGCAGTTTGTTACGCTTCATCTGGTCCGTCTCCTGAGATGATTCGCACACATACATCCACATTTCTTTAGCTGTATCGAACTCTAAGGCTTTTTGTGCCATCAGTTTAGGTAGAGAATCAAGGATTAACTTCTTTGCAACATGCTCCAGCTGAGCTCTTTTCTTGTCTTCACTTGTATATTCCTCAAAAGGTTTTTCAACCATTTGGGGTCTTCGTGGCCTTGGGAGTCTAGGTTGATCTCCTTCATCAGCTCCTTCAGCGGGTTCGGGTACAGGTCCTATAAAAGTGTTAGCTTTCATGATCTTAATGGGACCTCTTTCAAGTACCTCAACCATTTCTGGGTGTATGCTCTGAAGCTGTATTAAGGCCATCTTTTTCCATGTTGTGAAGTTCTCCCTGTTGTACTTTCCAAGAGAGTGATTCAACATCTTGTCTTCTGAGCTAAACAAGTGAAACACGAATAAACAGGTAAAAGTGCAAGGAAAATACGGATCTGGTCTTAAGAGACTCAGAAGCAGTCGGTTTTTCAACCTCCCACTCTGATACCACTTGTTAGTCCTTTAATATCAGAGTCGTCGTGATGAAGACTTAACACGAAATGCAGCGGAATAATTATACGTCACTTACACTTATACTTTTATCAATGTATTCAAACTGTTAGCTAGCTCAAGTTGTCACTTAGGTGTATTTTCAGATATACGCTAGCAACTATGTTGCTAGGTTTCAAATCAACTTTATATAGTAAAGTGATAAAACAGTAAAAGAACACAAGATTTTATAGTGGTTCGATCCAAAATAGATCTACGTCCACTCCTTAGC
>JAPKLW010001185.1:17500-20559 GCA_026898455.1 Plectranthus barbatus
ATGTCCTGGTAGAGAAGATTGATACAAAAGATAATCTAGCAGATCCATTCACAAAAGCTCTGATTCAGAAGGTCTACGAGATGCATGTATGTGATATTTGGATGTGGCTGCAACCAGCCACGTGAGATGATTGATGTAATAGCTGGATTAGTTTAGACACGTTATACTCTGGAAAGCACCTGCATAATGTTTTAAGTACAAGTGAGAGATTGATGGAATTTTATACTGAAAACATTATGATTGGTGTATTATGTACAAGGTTTATTGGTTAATATACTAAGAATCATGAAAGTTGTATGATCATCTCCTCTCTGAATTAGCAAACATGTTTCGCTAACGCTCTTATCATCTAATCTCTTCGATAAGGAGATCATACAGTGTATAGTAGATCAAGGAGATCGTATGGATCACTTGACCAAGCAAAATAAAAATAGTTATCACTGCTAAGATAGTCCAATAATAGACTGTCGGTATAGGTTGCAGCATACGTGGTAATAAGCAGCTTTTCTTGGTTGCTCGGTATGCTGGTGCGGGGGGTACGCATTGATAGAACCTAAGTTAAGACCGATTCCTTTATCTGACATTAAATGAATCTTGATCTTGGTGGCTTGATGGAATCCTAATCCTAGATGAAGGTACAGAAGTATACACAGATTGTGTATCACTTTGAGATGCAGTGAAAGGTTCTATTCGAGCTTGTATATCTGTATTTTGGGTTGTAGCAGTTTGTGTATGACTGTCTGGTACAAGAACTAGGTAACCACATCTAGTATATGATGGTGAAATTTCGTGAGCAGCTCAAAAGGTTCGTTATGCTAAAGTCCTGCAGGCTGAATAAGTTCAAGCATAAGTGAAAAGGATTTAGTGGATTGACTCAGGAATATAAGATGTTAATTAATCTAATGATTTGTCAGAGCTTAAATTAATTGATGAATGTCTGTAACCTTAATTGTGTAGATATATCGAGCCTATGCAACCCGTTCCTCATAACTTAGTAGCAAATAGGTAGGATAGTATTGATTCTCTGGTGGCATGAATCAATATTAATTAATTAATTATATTCTAGGTTGAATATGAGAATTTATTAATTGTTAGACCTTATTTTTTATTTGCATTCTGGTCCCTGGTCTGGCCATGAAAGCTCAAGCTCATTTGAGATCAGATTTTTCCTATAAATAGCCCTAAGGTTCTCAGATTACAACACACCACAAGATCATAAGTTGCTAAGCAGCAAACCAAGATTCGGGAGCCGTTATTGACGAGTGGAAATCTGAGAACAAGGAGAAAATCCTGCTTCTCGATAGGCACGAAATTCGGAGGGGATCTTCACCAGATTTTCGGATTAGAGCTGGGAGACAAATCAAAAGATCAGATCTAGAGGATCTTTTTATTTTTCTCTCTCCTCAATTTTGAAATTAATTTTTATTAATTTCAAAGATTTAATTCTTTCATCTTGTAGGATTAAATCTTGTTGCGCAAGAAAGAGGATCGATGATCAAATATTTTCACATTGCGTTCATCAGTTTCTACAATCCAGGTATTCCGCATAAACCTTCTTATGGATATTCAATTGGAGCATGCTAGGCTTAATCATAGGTATAGTAATTTATTTTGATATTCAATCATCAACGTGGGCTTACATGGATTAAGTTATTCAATTCACGACAATGAAATCCCTTTAGTAAAAACACCAAATGAATAGCTTAAGCTCTAAAGCTTAGCCTCGTGTTCTTTACGGCCACACAGAAATATTCGGATAGCTTTGAGAGCTTTTAGTTTGATAGAATTTCGGCTTGTTTGAACAATCGGTTACAGGTGCTCTCTTCTGAAGATGTGGTCTGCTATTTATAGGCGGATTTGATGATCGTTTGAATTTCTGTCTGTTATAGACAAACAAAATGTTGTCCTATCATCGCTCATTCTTTTCTTGTTGTAGCAGCTTCTCTGTACTGGTTTTGCTTTTGAGTAGTGTACTTTCACCAGCTCTTGTAAGAGCTAGTTTCAGTCCGAGGAACTTAAAACTGAAAGATTCTTCGTACATGATTGTTGGTAGGCATTCTTTCTGGAATCTTAGATAAGACCCGAGTTCCACTCGGATTCCTTTTGTCTTTTCGCTTTTCACGTGCTCTTTATAGCTTTGAAACTAAAAATTGAATTTCTCTAGTTTTCTAGTTTCCTTCCTTTGTGAAAGTTTAGCTGGTGAAAACATAGCTTCCTAAAACTGATCTTCTAGATCTATTCAAGTTTCAAGTTCTGAAACTAGACTTTTGATTTTTAGTTTCTAGTTTTTTCAACTTTCAGTTCTAAAACTTGACTTCAGATATCTCGAGCTCTTTTTTAGTTTCTACTTTAGAAACTAGACTTCTGTCTTCTCGGTCTTCATAGTTTCTAGTTTCTAGTTTTTTTTGGGAGTAATTTCCTCGGGGTATTACATATTTTGCACAAAGTTTGACACTTTGCAATCCAACACAACCGCTTTTAAAAAAAATTATTTTGTGGTTTTTAATCATATTCAAAGATCCGGCCAAAATTGTGCATGAATTGTCAAAACCAAGATAGAGTAGCAAGACAAAACTTCCATTGTCAAATACTCTCTATTGCAAAATATTGGTTGGAACTAACACATAAACTGAATTTAGGTATTGTTATACAAAATCAGTTCGACTTGATCAGGTCAGTTTTCAAGAATCTTAAAACCTAAATGAATCCCCATTTGCTTCAATCCAATTAATTCGATTCCTATTTTTTGTTTTATTTAAAAAAAAAAAAGAACTAACTTGGGTCTAGAATACAAGGATTATATGTAAAAACTGACTAGAAATTAAAAAGCTAGTTTTGACACACCAAAATCTTAAACCAATATCTTAGTTTCTAACAATTTATAATTACTATATTGTCGTTTAATGCAGGATATTGACCACGTAATGCTGCATTTTTTAAATGAGTTGTTATGTAATATGGTCCATTGATCTTGCAACATTAACAACCGAGATTTTTTCTCATTTTTCATGATAAGGTTCATTCTCACTGGAACACTATTATATATATATATATATATA
>JAPKLW010001185.1:26050-54408 GCA_026898455.1 Plectranthus barbatus
TATATATATATATATATATATATATATATATATATATATATAGGGAGCGGATCCAGTGAGAAAACTCTTAACGTGAGAAAGTGAGAAAGTTGCTTGATATCATTTACGACATTGCTTGATTGTATTCAGGTTGTTGCTTGATTGCAATGTTGCTTGATTGTGCTTTAGTAGTTGCTTGATTATTTTGTTGCTTGATTGCGTTTTAATTGTTGCTTGATTCAATATCAACCATTGATTTTTTTAGATCTAATGGACACGATTCATTCTTTTTTCTCACATGGGGATTTTTTTTTACATGATCCCTCCTCTATATATATATATATATATATATATATATATATATATTATGGGAGTGATCATATGAAAACTCCCCTTACCATGTAAAAATAAGAACTAATCTCGGCCATCCAATTGATGATCCAATGCTCAAGACTAAATAAATCCCGTCTCCATAATAGTGTAGTGAAACATTCATTAAAGGGTAATTTTGTAATATTTTTTCTCTCTCCTCTAAAATCATCCTAATTCTTTAAATGATCATATCTCTTTTGATTTAGATTATTTTTTAATGTATCATATATCAAATTAAAGGTAATTTAATTATCTTTCAAACGAAATCCGTACTGCATATGTTTCAATTTAAAAATCATCGTAAAAAATGAAAATTAGTGATTATATGCATAATTCTTGTAACAGTACACGAATTCTTATATAATGAATGGAGTTGCACAATATAATGCATGAAGTTATATTATATAATGCATAATATGATAGATAAATTGTAATAACTTTTTCCTGCAAGATCAAAAAAAAAAAATTATTATCTTTGCATACTGTAGATAATATGATAGTTGTTATAAAAGTTTATCATATATTACTTATTTTTAATTATGTATTTTTTTGTTATATTATATAAATCTATATTACGATATTATATAATGCATGTTTGTTCGGTATATAATGAATGTTTGCTAGGTATATAATGCATGTCGAGGTCAATATAATGCATGAAGTTATATAATGAATACAATAGCACAATATAATGCTTGAAATTATAGTATATAATGCAAAATATGATAGATAAAATGCAACATGTTTTTTCAGCGAAATCATCATTCATCATTATATTTGCACTTGTTATTTATTATATAGTAATAACATATGCATTATAATGAAAGTAATATAATTTTCTCTAAAATAAAAGTAATATCATGTATAACATACATAATTCTCATAACAGTACACGAATTCTTATATAATGAATGCAGTTGTACAATATAATGCATGAAGTTATAGTATATAATGCAGAATATGATAGATAAAATGCAACATGTTTATTTCAGCGAAATCATCATTCATCATTATATTTGCACTTGTTATTATATAGTAATAACATATGCATTATAATGAAGGTAATATAATTTTTCTCTAAAATAAAAGTAATATTATATATAATAGAGGAAGTAATGTCGTATAATGATATTAATATTGTTCTATAATAAGAGTAATACCATATTATAATGCAGGAAGATGTTTGTTAGGTATATAATGAATGTTAGGTATATAATGCATGTTTCCTAGGTATATAATGCATGTTTCTGAGGTATATAATGCATGTTTGTTAGATATATAATGAATGTCGAGATAGAATATGCAAACATAATCTTAAATAAGTATAAAATGATAAAAATACCTTATAATGCTGGTTTTTGAGATATAATGACCGAAAATTTTAGTAAAATCCTAAGCGTTCATTCATCAAAATCAATGGCGAGGATTGGTTCTTATTTCTTATGGTAAGAGTGGTTCTCACTGGATCGCATCCCTATATATATATATGTATGTATATAAGAATCAATATGACCTTTAATATTGATTACATCAACAATCAAGATAAAAATATATATATAATTTATGCATAACATATTAAGTAAAAAAAATAAGATTATATATAGAGAGTGAGTAGTGATCATAGAGAAATATAATTAGCATGAGAAATAAGAATAAATATCAATTCTCTATTTATTCATATTAACGCTCAAGATTTAAAAATTTATGTGTTCATTTTTTGTAGTAAATTGTGTATTACCCAATTTTTAGGGTAATTTTGTAAAATAATACTCCCTCCGTCCCATTAGAGTAGTCCCATTTCTTTTCGGCACAGAGATTAAGGGTTGTGAGTGTAGTGGAATTAATATTTTATTGGTGAGTGTGAAAAAATTTGCCATTTTAGGAAAATGGGACTAATTTATGGGACAAACAAAAATGGGAAATGAGACTACTTCAATGGGACGGAGGGAGTATTTTTCGTCTATCCTCAAATTAAAATTTTAAAAATATTTAATATTTATATCTCTCTCAATTTAAATTTGTTTTTCATGTAGTATGTATCAAATCAAAGATAGTATTAGACTCTTCTTAGCCAATGCAACATATCATAACTTCACAGTCTTTCAAATGGATGTGAAGAGCATCTTTCTCAATGGAGAACTCAATGAGGATGTGTATGTTGAACAAACTTCTTGATTTTGAACAAGGTACTAAGGTCTACAACTAAGGAAAGCCCTCCATAGGTTAAAGCAAGCTTCACGAGCTTTGTATGAGACCTTATCTCAGTTCTTGCTGAAGAATGGCTTCAAAAATGGGAAGATCGACATGACTCTCTTCAGAAATTCGCCCATCTCATTCAAAATAACTTTTAGATGAGCATTATGCAAAAGATGACCTACTTTCTAGGACTTCATGTTCATCAGTCGTCAAAATGGATCTTCATACATCAAAGGAAGTACAGAAAGAATCTCATCAACAAGTTTTGTCCAGATATGACAAAAATGCTTAGTGTTTTGATGAGCACAAGTGTTATGATCACTCCAGATAAAGAAGGAGAACTTGTTGATCCTACCATTTTCAGAGGCATCATAGGATCATTACTCTATTTAACAGTCAACAGGCTTGATATCTCATATGCAGTTGGAGTACTCGTAACATTTCAAGCAAATCCAAAGAAATCGCATATGGAGACTTCCAGAAGGATCGTCAGATACCTAAAGTGTACTGAGTCACTGGAATCTTGTATCCCAGGTATGATGAGCTCAACCTTATTGGATATTCAGATTTAAACTTCGGAGGATGGAAAATTGATCGAAAGATTATCGGTGATACTTATCAGTTTTTAGGACATAAACTAATAAGCTGGTTCAGCAAAAAGCAATACTCAGTTGCAACTTCAACCAATGAAGCTGAATATGCTTCTAGTTTTTGTTCTCAAGTCTTATGGATCAAGCAACAACTAATGGATTGTGATTTCAGTTCTGGTTGTGTGCCAATCTATTGTGATAACAATAATGCAATGTGCATCACAAAGAATCAAGTGCATCACTCCATAACAAAGCATATCGACATCAGACATCTCTTCATTCAGGATCATGTGTAGAAGGATGTTTCCGTGGAATATATCTGAACTGAGTATCAGCTCGAATATATCTTCAAAAAACCACTTCCTGAAGAATGATTCAGAGAGCTATTCATCAAACTCGGTCTTTTGGAGTTTGACGAGATAACACATGAAGAGGAATAAGTCCAAGCTCTCATTCTTAGTTTTCTGAAGAAGAGGAATAAAACTGAGTCCAAGTTCTCGAGAGGAGACCAGTTTTCCAAGTTAGCATGCTTAGCAGTGGCGGGAATCATATTAATAGTGTAAAGCATCAACTACACGTCGCATTAAATACGAAAATAAATGTTTATCAGACGGTGAAGAATAGGAGTGTTGCACGTCAGTGACTCCACAACTCGAGGATGCATACTAGAGATGCTAATACTCACGAGATTTGACAGTCGTAGATCTTCTAGTCCGTGCATGATCTGGTTTGCCCATTTCTCGCCCAAATCTTGTTGTATCTAGAGACAATCATCATCCAACGCAAACCTTATTACATTCAAATTTCTCACAAGGAATTTATTTCTCTGATCTAAACTCTGTGTTTCTCTACTCAATCATTTGATATAATGGCTGGAACTTCATCTCGCACCGCTGAAATGGTTCTTCATCTAGAGCATGAAGTCTCCTACACCGGCATCAACAAGCCGGAAGACTTCCATGAAACCAACCCCCACTCAAGGTTGGTGGCCATTTTCAAGAGATATAAGAATCAACTCACTAATGTGCTAATGAGAGCAGTGCGGGTTTAGAAACTCGCCAAGAAGCACTTTGACAAATAACTCTCTTACATGTTAGATAGGGCGGGACTGGTTAAATACCTTACTGCTCACCCCAAAAGATTCATACCTCACATGGTGGCTGAATTTTATGTTAGGGCATTCTTGGCCAAGGATGAGTCATACTTCATCTTTTTTGGTAAGAGAGTCATTATAAATCTGAAATTGCTAGCTGAGATGTATGGTTTGTGGAACGATGGGCCAGAAGTCGCATCATATTTGTCTGAAGATAGGGAGAAAATGAAGGAAACCATGCAAGCACACTAACAAAAGTGGTAGAATGAAAGTGTCAAAACCTCGTGAAAAACATCCACCAAGAATTCTGAACTAAATGAGCCATATAAGACACTGCACGATATAGTGGTTCGCATGTTTCAATGCAAAACATGATCGGTGTCAGAACTCAGTGTAAGGAAGTACACAGTAATGATGGCCATCAATGATGGAATCAGAAGAAATTGGGCTGAATTTGACTATGAGAGGTTGGTGGAGAATGTACGGAAGAATGTGGGAATGACAGAGACGCACATGTTCTCCTTTGTGGTGTGTCTTGGGCTAAATGTGAGTCATATCATAGAGCAACTAGTTGACAAGCTTGACTGAGGAGAGGAATGGTTCAACAACGATTACATTCTTGCAAATCACTTGGCGCAGAACAAGGGGAGGATAAATGACCCAATATATCTCACTGGCAGAGAAAATGTGAGTCTTAACAACCCAGTCAATGAGGATAAAATTCCTCTGAGCCTTCTCGGTGATGCCAATTCCTCAAATAGCTCTTCCTCTGACAGAAGAAAAAAGAGAAGAGCTGGAGCAGACAAGGCGAAAGGAGAAAATGAAAGCTATTTCAAGCTACTGGAGGATCTGACTCCCATCACCAAGCCTAAGAAGATAGTGAATCCACAAACTCCTAAGAAGAAGAGAAGGGGTAAGTGTTTTCACCTTTCACCTCACAAACAGCCACCAACACAAAAGAAACAGAAAGTTCATTCGAACGTTGTTGAAGGTCAGTCATCAAATGGAACGAGCAGAGGCAGGGGAGATGCTTTTATAGGACAAGCAATTCAGGTACAAGTCCCTTTTACCAGTTGATAAGTTAGTGTTTTTACCAACTTATCTAGTTGTTCTTTGACTGATTGAATGATGTTCAGACTGTTTTTAGTGTCTTTTTTGTGCATGGATTGGCTTTTGTGCTCGTAATATCGTGTTTGGTGAATCATGCAGGTTTTTAGTCAAAAACAGGAAAGGTGCTCGAAGTTCCAGGTCTACGTAGATCGACGCAGACATCTGGATGGATTGATCGACGAGAGGAAGGAGAGATTAACAGAAACCGCGAAAACAAAGTTCACGTCGATCGATGCAAGGTGTGCGTCAATTGATGAGGGAGTTTCAAGAGCGTCGATCGATGCTGATCTCCAATGATCGACGTGACTGCTGGATTTCCTAATCTGAACCTGATTTGAAGACAGAGACGTATCTAATCCTAGATGTTGTTTGATACATCTATCATTATTATAAATAGCCATGTAAAATTCGAATTTAAGGGTGGACATCTGTAGAGCAATTAAGAGATTTTTAGAGTTGAAGAATTTAGAGATTTTCTAAGAGTTTTAGTGTTTATGTTTGAAGACAGAACTTTGTGGGAAGACATTCAGACCCAAGATTTTATGCAATTCAGGTTTTATTTTTCTATGATGAATATTACTATGGATATGTGTAACTAACTTCTTCCTCAGATTCTAGGGTTTCGAACTATCAATGTATGCACGTTTGATTGATTGAATTATTTTCCCTTTCCCATCGTAGTTTGTGAAATCTGTGTTTATTCATAATCTTGAGTTTGTTGGCCACATCTTAGGATTAATTAGTTGATTACTTTAGACGTAATTGTAATGGTTTTCAATGGAAAGTAATTTTCACAATATAATTTGATTTCTTGTCGTAACTGAAGGAGATAAGTTATAGGAATAGCTCCGTAGATTTATGGAGTTAATTAGTTCATCTTAAGACCGAGCGGAGATAGGTAATTAATTAATCTACTTTATGAATTATCCAACAAAGAAGTTCATAATACTTTTTCCGATGTTTCACTACGAAGAGGAATTAAATTGGGAATTAATCAATTCACTCATCCATGTCATACTTGATAGGTAGATATCCCTGGAATCTGCACTTCTCCTAATCGTTTTAGCAAAAGTATTTTAATTTTCTGTTTAATTTTAAGTTGCAAGTATTACGACTTTCGAAACAATAAAACCCTAAATTTGATCTTCCTAACCAGTAGTTCGAGAACTTACGTTTTAGTATCTAGGATTCTTCGTTACTTCTTTCCCCTGGGATTCGATAATTTTATTTGCCACTATACTATTAGCTTTGCTAAGTCACTGTTAAATAATTTGGGGATCAAATTTTGGCGCCGTTGTTGGGGATTGAATAGAAATAATCTTACAATAATTATGTGATCGAAATACTAATTTATGATGTAATTTTCATGCTTTTCTTTGAATTTTTGTACTTTCGTTGTTCACGTCGATCGACGTGACACCCACGTCGATCAACGCAGTTATCACTTCCACGTCGATCAACGCTAATAGCCATCGATCGACGCCGTAATGTATTTAGAATTTCAGCTTTTCAAATTCAGTTCGTTTCATTTTATTTTCAGTCTTACCTCACTACCTCCTTTGTTGTACAGGTAGTGCATGAGAACGAGAGCTAAAGGAAAGGACCCGCTCTATTATTACCCGGACATTGAAGCCACTTGCAGAAAGATCCGAAGGAATAAGCATGCTCAGGAAAGCTCAAGTAATCAAGCAATGGACGATAACGTACCACCGCCAATTGTTCAACCACCTCCACCAATGCTAACTGCAGAGGAGCAAGCTGTGCTTCTCCAAGAAGTCCAAGCCATGAGGGCACAACTCCAACAACTAAGTCTGGAAAGAGACCTCGAGAGGAACAATCAGAATAATAGGGATTTTTGCCGCAACCCACTGTTTGAGGATAATCCCGATAATGAAGAGGATGACAACCAGAATCAGCTAGAGGAATCTGACGATGAGGAAGAAGAGGAGGCTATGCAGAACCGATATAAACCCCGGTTCAGGGAAACAGACTTCAGAGTTGGCATCAATGCCAACAACTTTGAGCTGAAGACCGGGTTGGTACAGATGGTGCAGCAAAATCAATTTGGAGGAAGAGCTACCGAGGATCATTATGCACATCTGGATAAGTTTCTTATGCTCTGCAATACTGTCAAAATCGGAGGAGTCAGCAAGAGTGTCATCCGAATGCGTCTGTTCGCATTCTCTCTGAGGGATAAGACACAGTCTTGGTTCACTGCACTGGACAAAGAAAGTATTAGTACATGGACTAAACTGCGGAATGAATTCCTGGAAAACTTCTTCCCTCCAAACATCATCAGGCAGAGAAGGAAGGAAATCATCAGATTCGCTCAAAGACTCGATGAGAGTTTCAGTGAGACATGTGAGCGGTTCAAAGAGCTACTGAGATCTTGCCCCGGACATGGCTTTCCACCAGGAGAACATGCAGAAGCATTTTACGAGGGACTCAATGATAAGACCGTCAAGTTTGTGGACACCACACTAGGAGACACCATCATGAAGAAAAGCGGAAAGAAGGTTGTGGAATTCTTCCAGAAGATGGCCAACAACACTCAACGGTGGTCCTCAAGTCGAACTCGGCCTGTGAAAGCGGTCAAGAAAGTGTTCGCTGCCGAACAACCTAATTTGGCAACCGAGTTGAAAAATCTAAAGGAAGAGTTCGCTGCACTGAAGCAACAGAAAACAGTTGCTGCAGTAGAGACAGTGCAAGCTCCACCTGAGGGGGATGGTGCCGAGGTAAACTTCATCCAAAGGGGTGGTTATCAAAATAACTACCAAGGAAGATATCAGCAACACAATCAACAACATAACCAGCCCTATACTTATAATCACACGAGGAATCACCCTGGATTTTCCTACGCGAACCCTCAAGCCACGGAGCAGCCACCACCAGGATTTGCCGTACAAGATGGAGAAGTAGTGGAGAAGAAGAAGCCTAATCTCTAGGAGATTCTGGCCAAATTCATGCAAGGCTCCACTGATAAGGTAGCCAAGCTGGAGCAAGAAATCTCGGGCATGAACATTAAGGTTGATCAGGTGCAGAAGCATGTGCTGATCATAGAAAACCAGGTCAGCCAGATTGCAGATGCCCTCAGAGCTCAACACAAGCCGGGACAACTCTCGATCAACACTCAGGTCAACCCCAAGAATCAAAATCAGAGGAACCAAGTGAATGCCATAACTCTGAGAGGGGGAAAATCATATGAAGGGCCAAAGCAGACAGGGAAAGAAGCTGAGCAGGACGAAGAAGCCGTCGCAGACGCAGCCCCGTTGACCGACGTGGGGTCTCCGTCGATCGACGCAGCACCAAAGGCCACGTCGATCGACGCTGATCCACGTCAATCGACGTCCACTCCCATTCCGCCACCGAAAAAACCTCCTTTGCCATGTCCGCAGCGGTTTGCCAAGACAAAGATGAACGAGAGGTATGCACGCTTCTTGGAAACTATGAAAAAAGTGCATATCAACATTCCATTGGTTGAAGCCCTGCAAGAGATTCCCGGATACATCAAGTTTCTGAAAGACATGGTCTCTCAGAAAAGACCCTTCTTGGAGCATGAGACGGTCAACCTGTTCGAAGAATGCAGCGCCATAATTCAATAGAAGATGCCAATCAAAAGGGAGGACCCGGGCTCCTTCACAATCTCTTTCATCATCGGAGGGGAGAAGAAGTTTCTGCACGACGTCAGATTCTACTATTGGGAGGATCCCTATCTTTGGCGTAGATGTGCTGATGGCGTCATTCGCCGTTGTGTGCCCCAGTCCGAGTGGCATCAAATCTACGAAGCCTGCCATTCATCTCCAAGTGGCGGTCATCATTCAGCCAACCGGACGACATTCAAAATTCTTGCAAGCGGATTCTTTTGGCCAACTATCTACGAGATCTGCCGTGGATGGATTACGAGTTGTGATCGCTGTCAGAGGACCGACAACATCTCGTGGAGGGATGAGATGTCACAGACTCTGGTTATTAAAGTTGAAATCTTTGATGTTTGGGGGATCGACTTCATGGGTCCTTTTCCGCCATCCCAAGGGTTCTCATATATTCTACTGGCAGTGGACTACGTGTCACGATGGGTTCAAGCCGTACCAACAGTCACCAACAACTCCAAAGTTGTCATCAAATTCCTGCAAAAGCTCATGACGAGATTTGGAATGCCACGAGCCTTGGTAAGCGATGGGGGATCCCATTTTTGTAACAAATGGCTTGCTTCTCTTCTTGCTAGGTACGGAGTCAAGCACCGCGTTACCACCCCCCTATCACCCCCAAGGGAATGGGCTGACGGAGTTGTCCAACCGTGAAATCAAGAAAATTTTGGAGAAAACAGTGAAGTAAAGAAATGATTGGGCGGCAATACTTGATGAGGCATTATGGGCTTACTGCACCGCCTACAAAACACCCATTGGGATGTCACCATATCAGCTAATTTTCGGGAAGTCATGTCACCTGCCCGTTGAGATGGAGCACAAAGCTTGGAGAGCAGTGAAAGAATTGAATCTGGATTGGAAGACGGCAACAGAAGAGCGCGCCATGGCATTGAACGAGCTGGAAGACTTTAGGGATGAAGCCTACGATAACAATGTCATTTACAAAACACGAGCAAAGAGGTTTTACGACAAGGGGATTCGCTCACATATGTTTCAATCAAGTGACAAAGTCCTCCTCTTCAAATCCCATCTTCGCTTCATGCCCGGGAAATTACAGTCAAAGTGGGCCGGACCATACACCGTAATCTATCAATTTCTGAACGGTGTAGTCAAATTGGCTGGCCAAGATGGGAAGAACTTCAAAGTGAATGGGCAGAACCTTAAACCGTACTACACCCCACTTCAAGTCGGAGCGGTGGAGAAGTACTACTTGAATCTCCCTTGAAAGTACATGTATTGTCGAGCTAGCGACATGAAACTAAGCACTGGTTGGGAGGTAACTGATGGAGCCCAAGTAGCAGCTGTGAGAGTTGATCCAGTCTACATTCCGAGTGGGCCGATGACTAGATCTCGAGCAAGGACTTTGAGGGCTGGATTGAGCTTATTGATTAAAGATATTTGGGCTGCCAATGTTGCCAAAGAATCGTTGCTGTTGGATGAATTAAGCGAAGGCCCAAAAGTTATTAATTTAATTATGTGTAATGATTGGGCTTAGTTTAATTTATTTAGTTATTTTGGGCCAACATGTTTAGGCCTTATTTAAGTTAAATTTCAAATTTAATACCTTTTAAATATTTAAATTAGTTTCCTTATTAGTTTAGGGTTTGAGTTGCCTATATATAGGCCTTGTATGGAACAATTTTGGTTCAGTTTTCAGTTTAATAAAATTTGTGAGATTTTCTCCTTTATTCTGAAAGCTCAATTTTCGAATTCCTCCTATTTCATAGGGTTTTCAATTTCGACTAATCAATTGGACAGTCATATCCATTGGTGTTGTCTTCACTTATATCCTTCGTTGTTGGGTCAATTCGCTTCTTGGGTCGTAGGAGAATTTATTCTGGACTACGGTACTTGAGGGTTTTTGTATCCAAAGGTGTTGGATCTTCCATCGTCAGTGTTCAGTTTTTACTTCCGCATCGAGTTTGTTTCCTGTCGTTCGAGTTCCTGGGCTGCGATCTAACCTTTCCGGCGAGGATCGTATCATTAACCCAACAGTTTACTGCTTTCTTTACTTCAGTTATTTTATTTCAGTCTAGTTGAGTCATTAGGATTTAGTAATTTCAATAAATCTTTCGAGTCCAGTGCTCTGTCGGGGCCACGTCGATCGCTGTCATTTTGCATCGATCGACGTGTGTTTATTGGCCACATTGATCGATGTCCTTCTGCGTTGATCGATGAGAGTTTTTTGACCGTGTCGATCGACGAAGGGCCTTTGTCGATCGACGCGAGCTTTTCTGAGGCGCGAACAGAGATGGGTTTTAAACCCATTTCCCCTCATTTTTTCTCACAACACACAAACGCACGTCTCTCTCTCTCTCTCAAACACCCACCTCGAAAGTTTTCTCCAAAAACTCGCCGCTACAATCAAAGGTACGTATCCTCGATACCTCCTCTTCGATTACTTCATATGTTTTGAATGATTTGAGCATGATTTTGATGAAAATTGAACTTTGGAGCTCTAGTCTCAATTTTTGCCTTTTTTGTCGATTTCGTTGCAACTCATCATGATTATTCAATATGGGTAGTTGTTCTAGTCGATATATTTGCTTTTGGTGAATGTGTAGCTTTGGATTTGATTGAATATGACTTTTGCTTGTTTGGGAATAATTTCGATTGGGGGGTGATTTTTTATTCCTGCCATTTTGGGGTGAAATTCTCTCGATTAAGGACGGAATATGCTATGATGGGGTATGAATTGCATGAATGTCGAACCAATTTTGCTTGGGTAGATGCATTTTGTGGATAATTGCAAATTTTTGTAGTGATGTTTGGGAATTTTTGTGAAGTACCGTGATGAGTATTGACATTTTTCCTACTATCCTTGCAGTTCATTATGGACTTTCGACCCACCTTCACCAACCGGGCTGCAGAGAAACGATACAGAAAATTCACAAGCTCAGAGTTCACAGTCCGGCAGACACTTTACCCATGCCCTGAGACGATGAACAGGCTGGGGATTCGAGCTGATGTGGAGGCCCTATTGGAGAAAGTCAATTGGAGTGCGTGGATGACAGCGCGGTGGCCGACATACCCATCGCTTGTGCTGGAATTTCTTGCATCACTCCATGTCTACGAGGTTCAACCGGAGTCGGAGCCTACCACCATCTCCTTCCAACTTCTGAATGAACACTATGAGATACTGAGGGATGTGCTAGCAGGCATTTGCGGAGTCCAAATAGGGGGGATGGTTTTCTTCCCCTGGATTTTTACATTGCCCGATTTTGGAGCCAAATTACAGCTGAAACAAAGGAGGATTTACGAGAGTTCAACTCGTAAAATTTGAAAGCATCTTCCATCGACAACCCCGTGTTCCGCTATCTTTAGAGGTGCATGGGGGTGTCTATCACTGGCCGACATGAAAGCACCAAGGCGAGAGTGGGGGAGCTGTACACCATCTACTGCATGCTGACGGGAGAAAAGTTCAGTTTCGTGGCGTTGGTCATGGACCACTGGAGGCATCAAATCAAGGCCTACAAGGGCAATATTTGAAGCGGGGGATTGATTACCCCGACTGCAGAGCACGTGAGGATCGACTTGACCGATATTGCTGCTATCGAGGATGATAGCCGAGGACTTGGCACTGGACATCTGGTTCGGATGTTGATGCTTTCACCCCGGGAGGCAGGTTGGTCTTTGCGGATGTCCAATGGGGACAGGTTCCCACTTCCACAGAGGGAGCTCACGCACGTCACAGATTATCACTTCCGTGATAACTGGTTGATGAGCACATCCGCCCACATGCGGCTCATGGTTGGATCACGTGGAGGACCCGGCACCTCCAGACTTCGTCACCGACCACTGACTCAGCCGGACCAGCGACCACCGCGGACCCCCCCAGCAGAGCACGGAGATGAGGAGCGCGATGGAGGTGGAGAGGAGATTCTGGACCGGACTGGTGGACCTTCGTTCAGCCACTTTGCGGGAGAGTCTTCATCTTCCGGGGTGGATCTAGCGAAGATCTATCAGTTCATGCAGCAGCAGGCTGCTTTGCATGCGGAGGAGCACACCCGGCAGGCAGAGTTTCGCTAGCACGTGACCATGAGGCTCAACACCCTCGACATGCAGATGCAGCGCCTTATACTGAACACCCAGCCAGACTCAGTCTACCTCCGCCGCCAGCGTGAGCGCCAGGACCGCCGGCGGAGACTTCCCGTGTGGCCATCTCCTAATGTAGAGATGGAGGATCCTCCGGAGGAGGAATGAGATACTGTTTCCTTTTTCCTATCTAACTTTCAAACTTGTCCACTCCTTCGAGTGAAACAAGTTTGGGGGGATGAGGATCGGAAATGGGAAACGTTTGTTTTATTTTATTTTCGATTTTTTTTCTTTTGTTTTCGTTTTTGCTTTTTCTGAACCATCAACATCCTTGTTATTTTGCTTCAATGTAAATAATTGCTCTCTGCAAGGCTTTTTACTCAAATTAGTATTTTGAACTCTTGATTTGTGGTAATAGTTCTGAATCGAATAGTCTTGAGCATTGTTTTAGGAGCTTTTGAACATAGGGCAGTCGGAACTACTTTTGATTATGTTGGTGTTGAGAATGATGACCTGTCTTTCCTTGAATAAGAATTGTTGATTGATAATCAAGATATTTGCTGATTGAGAATGATAATCTGTGCGATAGAGTAGCCGATGATAGGGGCTGTTTTGCTTGATAAGTTGATCTTTGAAATATAAATTTTTGCATAATAACTGTTCAAAATTGGGTAATTATTGAGGAGTAACAAAAATTTTAACCCTGTGTGAAATTTGAGCCATTTTCTCATTTGATGAATGACAAGGTTATTAGACTTACATCCTAGAATTTGACGAATTTCGCTCTTGAGGTAGCATTAAGTGTGGTAATAGGGTGAAAATGATTTTAGGCATGTTCTTTCGTAGCCCATCTCCCATGGGTAAATTAAGAAAAAGTGAACATTGGTGAAAAAGAAAGAAAAGAGAAGAGAAAAATGAGAAAAACTCATATGTTGTAGTTCACAAAAGTTTGAAACAAGTTCTAAGGGACCCTGAAAATTATGAAAAGGAAGGAACAAGATTGTGCATGAGATGAAAAAAAAAATGTATGGTTATGATATGCTAAGGCCTTTGGGTTTAATTGCAATATTTTGAGTCACTTAGCCAAAAATATCCCACCTTTTAGGTAAGCCACATTACAACTAAATTAAGACCTTTCTGAATCCCTGAAAAGCCACACTAACAAGCAGTGGAGAGATGAGAAATTTGTCAAACCTATGGTGAGGTAAACTAAAACCTTGAATGAGTGAATCACAAACCCTTTACTTGATTGAGCGATGAGTGCAAACACTGCCCGGTGAGGTTCCTCCTCAATAATTTAACTATGAGAATTTGTTTGAATTGCATGATTTACGTGAATAAGTGATACTTAGATTGCAAAAGAACCTTGTGAGGCATTGCACACTTGTATCTACATTTGATTCGATTTCTTTTCTGTGAATTGATCGAGGACGATCAATGGTTTAAGTTTGGGGGAGTTGATAAGTTAGTGTTTTTAACAACTTATCTAGATGTTCTTTGACTGATTGAGTGATGTTCAGATTGTTTTTAGTGTCTTTTTCGTGCATGGATTGGATTTTGTGCTCGTAATGTCGTGTTTGGTGAATTATGCAGGTTTTTAGTGAAAAATTGGAAAGAATCGGAAAAGTGCTCGAAGTTCCAGGTCTACGTAGAGCGACAAAGACATCTGGATGGATCGATCGATGAGAGGAAGGAGAGATCGGCGGAAGCCGCGAAAACAAGGTGTGATTGACGCGAGGTGTGCGTCGATCGACGAGGGTGTTTCAAGAGCGTTGATCGACGCGACTGCGGGATTTCCTAATCTGAACCTGATTTGAAGATAGAGACATATCGAATCCAAGATGTTGTTTGATACATCTTTCATTATTATAAATAGCCATGTAAAATTCGAATTTAAGGGTTGACATCTGTAGAGCAATTAAGAGATTTTTAGAGTTGAAGAATTTAGAGATTTTCCAAAAGTTTTAGAGTTTATGTTTGAAGACAGAATTTTGTGGGAAGACATTCAGACCCAAGTTTTTATGCAATTCAGGTTTTATTTTTCTATGATGAATATTACTATAAATATGTGTAACTAACTTCTTCATCAGATTCTAGGGTTTCGAACTATCAAAGTATGCACGTTTGATTGATTGAATCATTTTCCCTTTCCCATCGTAGTTTGTGAAATCTGTGTTTATTCATAATCTTGAGTTTGCTGGCCACATCTTAGGATTAATTAGTTGATTACTTGAGACGTAACTGTAATGGTTTTCAATGGAAAGAGATTTTCACAATATAATTTGATTTCTTGTCGTAACTGAAGGAGATAAGTTATAGGAATAGATACGTAGAATTATGGAGTTAATTAGTTCATCTTGAGACCGAGCGGAGCTAGGTAATTAATTAATCTACTTTATGAATTGTCCAACAAAGAAGTTCATAATACTTTTTTCTGATGTTTCACTACGAAGAGGAATTAAATTGCGAATTAATCAATTCATTCATCCATGTTATACTTGATAGGTAGATATCCCTGGAATCTGCACTTCTCCTAATCGTTTTATCAAAAGTATTTTAATTTCCTGTTTAATTTTAAGTTGCAAGTATTACGACTTTCGAAACTATAAAACCCTAAATTTGATCTTTCCTAACCAGTAGTTTGAGAACTTACGTTTTAGTATCTAGGATTCTTCGTTACTTCTTTCCCCTGGAATTCGATAATTTTATTTGCCACTATATTATTAGCTTTGCTAAGTCACTATTAAATAATATGGTGATCACTAGTAGCCACATAGAATTTCCTTTTTGGGAAACCACCTGCCATGATGAAGAGATTGTCTTCCTTGGGTGAAATTGAAGCTCGGAATAAAGCTAAGATGGATGCAGCAATCGCCAGAGCACGAGAGGAGAAAAAGGCTAAAGATGAAGCAATGGCTCGTGAGGTGCAGGCTAGGGATGAATACTTCGCTAGAATCAAAGCTAAGGCTGAAGCCAGAGAAAAGGAAGCAAGAGAGAAGCAGATGACTAAAATATGAGCTAATTCTGCTACCAAAAGAAAGCAAAGCGCTGATGAAGGGATTCCCTCAAATAAGCTACCTGGATTTTCAGACATCTTGCTTGATGAAACCTTCAATGAACTAATGAATGAAGCCAACCCAGTTCATACTGAAGAGGAGGTAGAAATCCTCAAGAAATCCAAGGTGGGTAGGGAATAAGAAGCCGCACTGGAGGAAGCTACTACTTTCATGGAAACCGAGATTGAGCGGGATTTAACACCTGAAATATTGGCATGTGCATTAACCTTATTAGCTCAGGAAAGTTCAATTGTGCCAAGGGATAGTGATCCATCCAAAAATTTGATTGACCAAGCGACCAACCTTGACAGACTAGCAATGGCTTCATCATCTAAGGAAGCACCACCTCACTCTGGTAATACTGATTCATCTCTAAACACAACCTTCCTTTCAGATGATGAGAGTATTGATGAAGATGATTAAAACGAAGAAGAGAATTTTGAGAAGGACTTACAGGGAATCTGGAGGATCCACCCCTGGGACAGTAGGGATAAGGCCAAAATCTAGGAATTCTTGTCCTATCCTAGATTAAAAGATCCCAATAGATTAGTTACCATGCGCTAAATTTGTTGTTTATAAGCTTAAATAGTTGTGCACAGTCCCTAAGTTCGATCCGGCTAACAAGGATCTAATTCCTTGGGCCGTAGCCATCTCCTAACACATAGAAGAACCGATCACTGTAGAGATCAATGATATTTATGCACACATCTTGAAAAAAGACTCCGAGGAGATAGAGGTGTTGAGGTGAAAGATTAGACGTTGGAGGAGATATAATATTTATCCTTCTCTCTAATTCGTCGGGTTTCATTGTAATTCTGTTCTTTCACGACTTCGTATTGAATGATGATTGTTGTCGTATGTTTGCTGGCAGTTGGTCATCATTTGGTATCTCGGCAGTCCTGCTGAGATTCAGCAACGTGCTTGCTTCACTCCTTCAGCATTCCTTTGAGCGCTTCCAGCATTCTTCAAGTGTTTTCTAGCCTTTCAATGTTCGCTAGTGTCTTCAGCAATCTTCTTATATGCTGACTCCTTCAGCATTCTTCGATCCTTATTCTTGTTCTATTACAACTCGAATAAGTTTATCCTATACAGGACTTTTTAGAATTTGACTTGATTCTAAGTTGCTAGAAACTAGGTTGATTGAGCTTTGTTGCACCATAACCAAAATACATACAATTGATATCAAGGGGTAATAATATTTATAACAATATTCCTAATAATTTTCCCCTTTTTGGTGCGATCAAAGCCTCAATTCTATCCAACTGATCATGGGAAAGCTGATTTATGAGATTACAAAATATTCCTATCCATTCTATTCTCTGCATATCAACTCCCTTAGACTCAGTATGATTTAGAAATGTTCCCCCTCAAAATATCAAGGGTATTGCTCGATTAAGAAATTTTGTTCTAGTATATGGCTTTTAAATTATCAATCGAGTAAGCATAAAACATATTCATCTTTCCGAGAGTCTTGGTTGTAACTTTCATGAAGTTGTCCACCAAGGCTTCTCGTTCTTCCCTTCTGATTCTCTCCCTTTCTTCTTTCTTTCTATGTTCCTCCTTCTCTTCTTCTTCTACTTCTTATTGTCTCGTTAAGTCTTCCTCCTGTTTTCTACATGCTTCGAGGCGCCGAATTCTTTCTTTCTTTCTTTCTTCTTCTTCTTCGTTTTCTTCTTCTTTTTCTTTTTGCGGCTCTGCTTCTTCTGCCAATCTCTTCTCTTCCCCCTCTTTGATTGCAACCTAAAGGTCGGTGGAGGAGGTCTCAAACTCATCTTGCAGAGTCTGGAAAATTTGCGCCTTTGCCTCGACCACTTGGGTTCGCACTTCAGCTCGAACAATCGGCACAACTTGCTCTCAAATGCTCCTTTCTACCACGGCATAGATGAATCTCTAGAGACTGCTATTGTAAGTACTAGAGCTCAAGGGCTCAACTTTCATGACCGGGGGCTCCATGGATAGCACCATCTGGTTGGAGGTGGTAGTGATGTCAACGGTGGTTTTCATTGCCTGAGATGGATTAGCAGTCGAATCAACATCTTCTACTGCTATAAGGTCATCTTCCTAAACATGTTCTACTTCAGCAGTAACTGGAGAGGGATGCCTAAAGCTATCCATCCGAGATGGGATATTTTCCAATCATAGTTAGAATCTGCTTCCTAAACTCCATCATCTTCCTATGATCTTCTGCTCTCTTCTGTGTGGCTTTTTCTTTTGCTAATCTTGCTAGCAACTCAGTGGCTACAGTCATCTGGCATCGTGTTGCTTGGGATTTAAACTTCTGTGTGAATGGAGGTGAATTAGCAATGACGTACTCAGACGCAGTTAGTGAGCGATCTCCCGTGATTGCTTGGTGAGCCTTTATCTTTTGCAGCCTGGCAACTACATGCATCTCGGAGTATTGCCTCTTGGATGTCTGATCCATCCTGTCATCTGCCCATTCTTCTTCACTTCTCCAATAACTTAGACCCATTCTTGCCAGCATGATTGCGTGGTCTTCATAGTGTAGTTTGTGGGTGGCGTAGTCGTAGAATCTCCACCTCTGGAACTCTATCTTCAACCAGTTAAGATCGGAAGACCATTCAAAAAATTCAGCGGCATATGTGGTCTCAAGTTTGGCAGCAACTTGGGCTAAAATGAACACACAGTTTGCTTTTGCCCAAGAGATGAGGTCGTCGTTCTTCTCATCCTTCATAGTGACGGGATGTTGGTCCCAGATTAGAGTCGTCGTGGTGAATAACAAACAACCAACACACACGAATGCAGCGGAAGATTAATGAATATCTTGCACTTATGTTCTTGTTAAAAATGTTTAGCTCGAAGTCGTACTTATGGTTTCTTAAAGGTATATGCTCTAGCAACTATCGTTGCTAGGTTTCAAATCACAACACACAAACAGTAAGTAATAAAATAGTAATGCACACAAGATATATAGTGGTTCGATCTAATAGATCTATGTCCACTCCTCAGCCGTATCATTGAGAATTCTCTAAAAAGATATTTGAAGTACAAGGAATTGCCGAACACTTGTAGCAAGTAGTGAACCTTCGACCTAGCCACTACAAAGCTATCCTCCGATGCTTCAATCTTCTAGTTAGCAGCTCTGGCCAAGTCAAGGGCGCACCTTCGTAAAACTTGTCCTTTGTTGTAATGGAGGTTTTATAGTTCTCTCCGAACTTGTCTAGTTTTGGCGAAAGCCCGTCGGACTCAATCTCTTTTCAGAGATGTGACTGCTGGATGCTTCCTAGGATGTAAGGTATCCCACTGATTAGATTCTTGAACAAAGTCAAGGAATCTCTTCAATGTAGTGTCAGATCTTCAACTGGGGGACACAACGGTTGTTGAGAGCTTTTAATGTTTTAAGTCTCGTGCTCTCAACTGACTACTTTCTCACTTTTCGCTTGTCAAAGGAATCTCACATTAAATGCCTTTTCAGATGTGGTTGAGGTTCCTTAGTTCGCGAGTGATTGGAAGCAGTGGTTAAGCAGTAGTCTTCTCTCTTGTTTGGACTTCGACTTTTATACCTGGAGATTTAAACTTTGAATCTATATACCCGTTAGACACAATGGCTTCTTTGTCCAAAAGGAGTTAGTCTTTATCTTTCCTTTCCGGTGTCGTACAGTACTTTCCGACTTACTTTGGGAAAGCTTTTGTCCTTTGCTTGTAATTTTGTCAGAACGGTAGTATTAGCGATCGTTGCTAGATATAATCCTTGCTTAGCATTCTCGGAGAATGTTGGAACGATGTACTAAACCTTTTGATTGCTATGTTCTTCTAGCAATCTGCTCTTCGATCTGCTGACTCCTTCAGCAGAAGTGTATTTCATCACTTAAGTCTTGACTGCTGATTGCTATTACTTAGCAATCTGCTTGAATGCTAGCGAGTTCTATCTCATTTAGCATTCTGCTACTCTTGCTTCTGACTGTTGAGTAAGACTCCTAGCAGTCTCTTCCTTAGCATATGATTGCTAACGCCTTAGCAATCAATCTTCTTAGCACTTGACCACTAACATCTCTAGCAGTCATTCTCGTCTGCTGTTTACTCTAGCAGCTACCATCTATTGAGAACTCTTCCAGCATCCCGAAGTTGCTTGAATTGATTTCTTTGTTCCATTTGCTGAATCCTTCAGCAATCTTCTGAAGCACTTCCTAATCTATTACAACTCGATATTTTTCTTAAACAGGACATTACATAAGAGTTGTTAGACTATGCTAGAATTCAGCAATGATTGACCAATCTACTAAGGCTTTGATTCAACAAAACCTTTTACAATTTTGATCTAAGGGAGGAATTCGCAAATAATTCCCAACACGGGAGGGCACCATTTGGCAATTCTCTTTGCTTTAAACCTCCTATCAGGTTTTCCTTCCATGGGTACCCTCAACGTCTCTGTTCTGAAAATAGATTCACCTTTAGCAAGCATCAAGACCCCCTGGGCAGCTTCTGCACTTCCTTTCATCTCCACATCATCATCACTTGGAATATCACTGAATGAAATACCTGAGACTTCGGGAGAAGTAGGAATCGGAATGCGGCTCTCCCACAACAATTCAATGGACTTATTGAGCACGAAAAGAGTTCTGCTCCTAACTTCAATTCTGGAACAATAGATGGATCCACTCCCAGAGGCCGTAGACACTGCTCATTGTGTGCTCTCACGCTTGCAGTGAGGTTGACCTGCAATCTCGCTCGGGTCTCAACATCAAGTGAGGTAGTGGCATCCTTCTCAATGGCTTCCTTCTCAGTAAACTTCTCTTTTATCAGCTTCCCTCTCAGCTGTTGATTCAGATAGCTGACTAGCCGTCTGAGTGAGTAGCTAAGCATCTGCTGTAACCTCATTGGTTATGATCTCAAGGTCAACATTCTCATTCTCTGCTGCCTTGTCTCCTTGTCTTTCAGCAGGGATTTGGTTGTCCGCCTGCACCAATTCTCCTTCAGCTAGGATGGTAACATCCTAGCTTCCTCCTTGCAGAGCCAATTGTTTATCCTCAATCACCTTTTTAATTACATAACTACTTCCACCTTCTACAGCAGTCTGTTCCATACTTCCTTTCACAGCACTTCTACTAATGCGCAATAAAAACTCATACAAATCCTCACTGCACACTCAAGGTTTAATTATCAATCCATGTCATTTTTCGCCTCGCCTGCTAGATTACCGGGATACTATAGCAAAGTCTAATAGCTAGGCAAGATAAAATCGTTGAGTTATTTTTATCAACCTAGGCAATCAATTTAAATCTATGCTAATCAACATATAACAAGCAATGAATTAAACCAAAAACCAACATTCAATCAATTCTCTCCACACTTTGGTAAACCAAGACTAGCAAATACTCAAATGAGGTAGATAGGATGTTGAAATAAACGTAGATGTAATCTAATTAGGTTAATCGTTGATGTAAACACATTTAATCCCTAGGAGGTTGAGCAATCGACCCTACATTCGCTAGCCACTTGCTATGGAGAACTAACGGTAGATGGCACTAGGAATTGCAAACAGCTAGGTTATTAACCCCAAGATCACTCCCAATCGACCGTCAATTATCACCCTACGACCTAGCCCCGCACAGGGATTGGAACTAAAATCGTAAGACTATACACTTTTCACGACGATTCCGCCCGCGTGTTGGCTGCAGCGTTCACATCAACTATCTCAAAAGCTGGCTATTACCTACACCTAAGAGATAAGGAACAAGCTCAAGTGCAATTCAATCCCTCAAAGGTAAGTAAACAAACAATTATCAAACCTAATCTTCATGCATCCTTGTTCATATCAACATCCACATTGAATTAGAGCAACATACCTCTCAATTGTAACAATACAAAGTTGAAATCAAATACATCCATTACGATTGATAAGTAGAAAGTGAAATCTTCCCCAATTGGATTTCCTAGGTCTTGATCTACCCCCTTGGATCTACAATTCTCCTCCAAGGATCGATGAATTAGCTCCTTGATACCTTGGGTGAGGTTTTGGAAGAGATGGAAATCGGAATCGTAGAGAGAATTTAGGTAATTTCCCCTTAGATATGATAAAAGTTATCGAAAGTTATCAAAATAATCATTTTTCCCCCTTTTATAATTCTAAAAGGGCCTCGGATCGCCCGGGCCAAAGTTGGCTCGCCCAGACGAGCACAGAACTGAAAAACCCCAAAATCGCGCTCTGGCTCAACCGAGCCAAGGATGGTTCGACCGAGCCTGCTCTCTGTCCACTTGGCTCGCCGAGCGAAGTCTCTGAAATCACCTTGCACCCTTTCTGCTCCGCTCGGTCGATCCTGCTTCCCTTTGACTCCTAGCTCGGGCGATTTTCATCCAAAACTCATCCAAAAGTGTTGTTTTATGCCCAAAACATATCCTACAACATTTGATATGTGCGTAAAATGACCTATTTTTCGATGTGTGAACTTGCATGTTTGTGTCCATTTTACTCCCATATCATATGTTTTTGTTGTTCTTTGGTTGTGTTTTCGTGTTTGGAATGGTTTAGGTTGTGTTTTGGGCATAAAACAACACTTTTGGATGAGTTTTGGATGAAAATCCCACGTGTTTGGAGTTTGGAGAGCTCGACCGGCCGAGCTGGTGCAGGATCGGCCGAGCGGGGCATTCAGAGAGCTCGACCGGCCGAGCCAATCTTCGACCGGCCGAGCCAAAACGAAATTTTCAGCACTTGGCAGTTTTCAGCATGGTAATGGATAGAGCTTCGAGCTAGCTTTCCAATGCAACTGGAATCGGGTCAATCGGAGTTCGGGAGAGGAAGTTATGGCCAAAACCGTGAGATCGCGCAGAAGGACCGGCCGAGCAAGTGCAGGACCGGTCGAGCAGGAGCGTTCAGAGACTTGGCTCGGTCGAGCCAAGCCTTGCTCGGCCGAGCCAAATCGGTTTTTGGTGGTTTTTGGCGGTTATTGATGGCCCAGGCGAGCCAAACTTCGACCGGGCGATCCGAGGCCCTGTTTACTCATTATAAAAAGGGGAAGAGGCGGTTATTTGAAGAACTTTTGTCATTTTTCACATACGTTAGCTAGATTTTTCCCTAGATTCCATTTTTCCATTCCAATTCATCATAATCCTAGAGCATCTAGGAGATTAATTCATCAATACTTGGAGGAGATTGAAGATTAAAAGTGGTGGATCAAGACAACCAAATCCAATTTGGGGAAGATTTCCTATTTCTACTTTCAATTTGTAATGACGAACATTGAATTCAAAATTGTAATTGTACAATTGAAAGGTATGAAGTTCTAATTCTACTTGGATGTTGAGTTGGATGAGGATGCAAGAGATTTAGGTTTGATTATTGCTTGTTTACCTTCCTCTTTGTGATTGAAGCATACTAGAGTTTGTTCTTATTCATCTAGATGTAGGTAGTCGCCAGTCTAGATGATAATTGACACAATCATTGCAGCCAATACGCGGATAGGCGTGTCGTGATTAGTATGACTTCTTGTGTTCCTTGATCCAATCCCTGTGCGGAGATAGGGCATAGGGCAATGATTTACGAGCTTTTAGGAGTGGTCTAGGGTCCGATAACGTGATGGTTTGAGGACGTTAGTATCATCTACGGTTGGTTCACCGTGACTGGGGATTGATCAGTGTAGGGTAAGAGTTCATCCAATTAGGAATTAAAATGTGTTTACATCGATGATTTACCTAAGTTGATTGCATCCAAGTTCATATCAACATCTTATCTTCCTATTTTGAGCATTTGTGTGTTTTGGTTTACCAAATTGTGTAAGGAATTGATTGAGTGAATGTCAATTGATTGTTTGATTCATGTTAGTCTTACATTGTTAGCATAGGTTTACATTATTTGCCTAGTTGATAAATAACTACTCAACGATTAATTTTGCCTAGCTATAAGATCTTTGCCGTAGTATCCCGGTACTCTAGCAGGCGAAACGGAGAAGAACCTGGATTTGATATTTTATTCTTTGTGTAGTTGAGAGTTTAATTCCATTGAACTTTTAGCCGCATCAAGTTTTGGAACCGTTGCCGGGGACTTCATTTAGTAGGTTGCTAGATATTGGGGGAAAAGTGAAGCTTGTAGGCTAGGTGTTTGTGTTTTTGCTTATGTGAATAATTTGTTGTTTGTGTTTTGTATACGTTGGTACTTTGAGGTTGTTGGACTTTTTTGTAGGTGTCAAATGGAGAATCATCAAGGAACTCACTCGGAGAGGCTTAACAATCTCCAAAGAGAATTGGATGAGATGAGAGCAAAGATGTTGGAGAGACAACGACCAAGGAAGCCAATCCGGTTGGTATTTGAAGAGAGCTACCCATGGATGGAAGAGAGAAGACATGATCGGAAGGTGAAGCCGAATTGGGGATATGAAGAAGAGGAGTATAGAGATGAAAGATATGGAGATAAATGGGTGAATGGTGACCTATGGAACAACATGAACTATCCCCCATCTAATGGCTACTCTCCATGTAGACTCTATGAGAACCAAACTTGGAATCCGTCCATGCCAAGAGTTCATTGTGATGAGTGGGGCAGCCATGATCGTGAAAGAGTTAGAGAAGAGAGATCATCTCGGGAAGCTTTGGAGAGGAAATCGGATAAGCTCACGGGAAACCTTTTGGAATTAACAATGCAATTATCCGAACTCTTGAAGAAGGGGAGTGAGAAGCCTCATGTGGAAGAGCATCCAATTGACAAGGAAATAGGTCTCGAAGGAAGTTGTGAGGAGTTTGATGAAATTTTGGAAGATAAATGTGAGGATATGGTAATGGTACTTAAGGAAGTAAGGTTTCAAGATACGGAAATAGTGGAGGATCAAGAAAAGGAACCAACTAAGGAAAGAGAAGCCTTACTCAACAAAGATGAAGAGGATGAAGGCACCAAGGAGGAATTGCAAGTCGTTGAAGACGAGAAGAATGGTGAGATTAAGAAACCTTCAATTGAGGAGATGCAAGACGTTCCGACCTTAGTACAACTTTATGAAGAGAAAAATGAGGTGGAAATTTTAGCGGAAAGTCCATGTGGCGATGTGGCACCTACATTTCCTTCAAGATTGATAGACAAGGTGGAAAAGGAGGTGATCCTAGGAGACAAAGTGTATGAATTGGATGATTTAATCGGGAAAAGAGGTGATGAGAAGTTGAAGATTGGTCCAAATGGGGGACAAGTTGAGACTTATATACTTTGGATTCAATTGGATGATGCCGTAGAGATCAAATCAAAGAAGGAATCACCACCTTTCATAGTCGAGTTTGACAAGATAATCAATCCTCCTTGGAGAGATGATAGGGGTGAAAGAAAAATCGCCTTGGACAAATTGCTCCCAAGTAAATGCAGACTAAGGGAGAAAGGTGCATTAAAAACCCACACGATTTTTGATAATGGGTAATGTGGTAAGGTCGTCTAGCTACCGACGTTAAGGAAGCGCTTGTTGGGAGGCAACCCAACCAATTTTATTGCTTTTGTTTAATTACTTTTAGTTGCTTTGATTTTGAATAAATGTCTAGTTTGTTTGGTTTTGTGTGTGTAGGAGGAACAACAAGATCGAGAGGAGTGACGATGCACCGTCCACCGTTTTTGCAAACTTAGTCTCACCTGACTAAGTTTGGGGGGATGTGCCGGTAGCTGGTGCCTTGGTTTATTCTTCTCCATCTCCTATCCTTTATCTTGCATTTAGTTTAGTTGTTGGATATTGTCCCTTTATTGGATTTGATTCGATTGGGTTGTACCTATATTGATATTCTACCTTGGATGAATGTTTTGGATTATGTTCATCTTGATGATATGTATGAATATTTTCATGAGTTTGAGTTTGTTGAACATTGGTTTTGATGGTATGTTTGGTGGAGCTAGTGGAAAAATGAATTATTTGTATAGATTTTGGATAGTGGAATGATGGTGGAAAGAGGTTTTGGAAGTGAATATGGTTGAAGATTGTTGGATGGATTGTTTGATTATGATTGTGGGGAGAATCATTAATGAGTTGACATGATTGAATACTTTCTATTATGCATGGTTTGTGGTTTGGATTATTGGTTTGGTTTGAATGGTTGTGCTAGTGGATATTATCTTATATCTTTAATTGTTGGTTTGTGGAAAGTTTGGTGGATATGAGAGCTTTATTGGTTTGTTTTATGCTCAATAGTTTGGTGGTGTTTGTGTTGATCTTTGAGCAGGTACAAATAAGGTCTTGGGAGCGGTTTGATTTTGTGTGCCGATGGGTAACGCTTTCTATCGTTCCTTCTACCAATTAGATTCATTACATTGTGTTATGGCATGTAGATTGTTGTTAGGATTGTTGTGTGCTTGTGTGTGTGTGATGAACCTAAATGAGGCTTGAGATTTAATCATGATTTACTTAGTGAAGTTTGATGTTTACCTCAACCAATGATAGGGCGGAATCTAGTTTTCGAAGCATGATTTAAGTTTAACTTTTGAATTGCCGAGTTTTGTATGTGGTTAATGCATAGGACTTGACAAAAAGCTGTGAGGTTTGAGCCATGATATTGTCATATCTATTTCGATTGTGAGTGGCAAGATTGAGAGTACGATATCTAGAACTTGCATCCGTTCTCTATCTATTGGCATGAGTGTGTAACTAGAAAATGATCTTAGGCCATCGTTTCTTAGTCCTACCTTTCACACCGGGAGTATAAGGTGGTTGTTATCATTATTTTGCCTATCTTATCTTTGACCCCCGTGATTGAGCTTTATTGGTGAATCTTCTTTGATATGATTAGGACCATGTTGGGGGGAAAGAGTGTATGAGGGTGAATACGGTGATGAGAGTTGGGTTGGGAATTGATTGAATTTGTATTAATGAGGAATGTTGAGGCGTGAAAGAGTGAAATGAAGGATTGTTGTTGATCTTAGAAAAGTGAGCACCTACCAAACAAAATTTTGGTGCGAGTGTTAGAAAAAGAAAAGAAGTGTGTTGTGAAGCACCGACAAGATGAATGAAAGATGGTGCTAGAAAAGAAAAAAAAAGAGAAGAGAAAAAAAAAGAAAAGAAAAAATGTGTTGTGAAATGAAAAGCCTCAAGGGTTTGTAGTGGTTCGGAAAGAATAAGTTTGGGGGTTTTGGGAAATTGAGAAGTTTAGTCACTTTGGCCCAAAACCACCATCCTTTTAGTTAGCCACGTTACAACCCGTGAAAAGACCTTTTTGATTCTAGAAACTAACTCGTTGTAGTATAGTGGTGAGAATGGATGCAAGCCTATGGAAATCAAGCTCGATATCTTGTGAATGTGTGAATCTCATCATCCCTAAACACGTGAGGGAGTGCTTTCGTTTCTTGTATCCATTTTTGATGAGTGGTTCATGTCCTTAGCATTAACCTTGTTACAAAGTTAGGTGATAATCTCGTTTTACTTGAACATGCTAAGATGATTTTGATGAGCTATGAGGTATTGCACGAGGTAGATTAACGACTTTACTTTGTTTTGATTGAGGACAATCAAAGGTTCAAGTTTGGGGGATTATGATATGTGCGTAAAATGACCTATTTTTCGATGTGTGAACTTGCATGTTTGTGTCCATTTTACTCCCATATCATATGTTTTTGTTGTTCTTTGGTTGTGTTTTCGTGTTTTTGTGTTTGGAATGGTTTAGGTTGTGTTTTGGGCATAAAACAAAACACTTTTGGATGAGTTTTGGATGAAAATCGCACGTGTTTGGAGTTTGGAGAGCTCGACCGGCCGAGCGGGGCATTCAGAGAGCTCGACCGGCCGAGCCAATCTTCGACCGGCCGAGCCAAAACGAAATTTTCAGCACTTGGCAGTTTTCAGCATGGGAATGGATAGAGCTTCGAGCTAGCTTTCCAATGCAACTGGAATCGGGTCAATCGGAGTTCGGGAGAGGAAGTTATGGCCAAAACCGTGAGATCGCGCAGAAGGACCGGCCGAGCAGGTGCAGGACCGGTCGAGCAGGAGCGTTCAGAGACTTGGCTCGGTCGAGCCAAGCCTTGCTCGGCCGAGCCAAATCGGTTTTTGGTGGTTTTTGGCGGTTATTGATGGCCCGGGTGGGCCAAACTTCGACCGGGCGATCCGAGGCCCTGTTTACTCATTATAAAAAGGGGAAGAGGCGGTTATTTGATGAACTTTTTGAAGGGATTCGTGAACTGAATCACGAAGTCCGTTTGCCAAGGATCGTTAATTGGAATATCAAAATAAATTGCTATGCCTATGAACAATCCTAGCATGCTCCTATATTATTATGCATGAGAAGGTTATGCGGAATACCTGAATTGATGAACGATGAAGAACACGTGCGCGGAAATGCCCTTTGATCTTTCCCACGCACCAAGATTTAATTTCCTAACAGA
>JAPKLW010001185.1:69392-93039 GCA_026898455.1 Plectranthus barbatus
GAATTGTAGAATGAAAATATGATGATTGGTACTGAAAAATCGAATTTGGTAGGCTTTTTATAGGGGTGGATATGTATCCTATCAAATCTAGGGCTAAAGATATGAATAAATCCATTTTTCCTCGAATTTTCGCTCCAGCAAACATCTCGCGTCGATCGTGGCTGATCCACGTCGATCGACGTGGCTTCTTGGTCGGCGTCGATCGATGCCAATTGGCGTCTGTCGACGCGGCTTCTCGCCCCTTCTGCGCGGTCTCACGGTTTTGGCCATAACTTCCTCCTCCGAATTCCTCTTGTGGAAGAAATCTTCACTGCCACTCTTACACGTCACTGCTTCCGGAACGGATTTCTCGTGAACTTAGGCCTAAAACCCTGCAAAAACACCAAAATGCGCATAATACCACCTAATATAGACTCATGCATAAAATATATATATAAAATCAATAAAACTACATAAAATAGTAGAAAATAATATAGATAAGCGAGTAAAATAATGAGCTTATCAAACCCCCCAAACTTGAACGTTTGATTGTCCTCAATCAATAGGCAAGAAAGAAATCAAAAGATCATACGATTAGAGTGCAATGCCTCACAAGATTCATCACAGTCAAGAATAAAAAATCCACTACACACATGCAATTTGAAAGAGACAGAAAATTCATCAACAGCGGAAGAACTCACAGGAAGTGTATCGCTCAACTCTCAAGTGTTTAAGGAATAGATGAAAGCACTCAAAAACATGTATGAAGAAGTTTCTACCATAGGCTTGCAAATTTTCTAATCTCTCCACTGCCAGAATGTGCACACAAGTCTAGAATCAAAAAGGACTTTCGTAAGGTTGTAATGTAGGCTTTTGTGAGGGGTAGGAAAATATGGCCAAGTGACTAAAATCAATCAAGTTGTATTTCCTCATTGAATCCAAACCACCATCTAAGTTCATTCACCCTTATCCTCCAATATATCAACAAATACACAACCTTTTTTTTTTTCTAGCTCATTTTGAATCTCTTATGCTCTTTACATAATTTTGTATTCTTTTCTTTTCAGAGAGCTTATGAGAATTCTAATTATTTCTTTGAACTTCTTTTTCACACATATTTTCACCACTAATTTATATTTTCTTATCTCCATATCACAATCATTCCACCCACATACCACAACTCAAGACATGAGCGAAACCAATACTTCTTCTTAATCTCATAGACAAAGAAAGAAAAATTTTGTATAGGCTCAAAAGTGGCTAACTAGGGAAAATTCAATGTGAAGGGACAGTGTTTAGGGAATTGGGCTATCAAAGATGGCCTAAGATCATTTCCTAAACTTGTGCACACTATGCAGTCTCAACACAGAAAATAGGCAAGTTCTAGAGAAATAAAAACACACATGTGAATCTCACATCAAACGAAATAAAGGCTCAAATTTCTCACACAAGGGTTTAAAATTTTCTTCCACAATCAATTTCAAATCAGCTCAATCATCATGCAAGCACAAGTGTCAAATCAATCATATCATGCGGTATTCTACATTTATAGGCATCTAACCACAATCACAATCAATTCAACTCAACCCTCAATCAATTCTAATCTCACAATCTCATTCGGGTTATTTCAAAACTCAAAAATTTTCCCCACAAAATAGAATAAACTTAAATATTTAAGGCAAAATTTAAATATGGAAAGCAGAATAAAGAAAAGATAGAATGTTCCATCTCTTGTCCACATCCCCCCAAACTTATTTCCAACTCGAAGAGTGGAATAAGTTTGAAAATCAGACAAAAGAGGGAACGATACATGGTAGTTGATCTCAGACATCAACTTTTTATCCCCCGGAGTCTTCGAACATTGTGCGGTGTGAAATAGTTGCTGTTGGCACTTCGCGTCGATTGACTTGAAGCCTTCTTGTCGATCCCTCTCCTTGGATCAAGTGTATCACGCCGGACTGCTCGGCGTCGATCGACGCCAGGCTGCGTCAATCGACATCGAGCTGATCTCAAATTTTATTTTTTTTTTCAATACTGCAAAACAACTGTTAGCAAAGAAATAAAAGCAGAAATTTGAAATAATAATAAAAAAAACGAAAATTGAAAAGAAAATACGGAAAATGTTGGGTTACCTCCCAACAAGTGCTTGATTTAACGTCGCAGCTCGACGATACCTCAAATCACTGCCAAGGAGGTCGGGTCCAGACTCGCCGATCTTTGGCATCCACCATGTAGATTTTCCGGTCTTTGATAATGGTGGTGAGCTCAGAAAAAGGTGGCGCAGTTGACACTGCTACCCTATCGTTTCCTCACTCCCACTCAATGGCAGCTGCTTCTTCCTCTTCAAATTCATCTCCTTCTTCAGTAGTGGAGACCTTATTGCACTCTGATTTCTTCTTTCTCTTGTCGATCACAAGGTGATCCTCTCGTCATTCGCTCGGAGTGTGATCTCATCGCCTCGACAGTCAATGAGAGCAGCGCTAGTATCTAGAAACTCACGCCCCAAGATCATGGGCATGTTCTCGTCCTCCTTCATCTCGTGCACCACAAAATCTGCAGGAAAAATGAGATGGCCCACACGAATGAGCACATCCTCTAGTATACCTTTCGGGCGGGACACAGACCGGTCCGCCATCTGCAGGGTGATCGTCGTGGGCCTCATCTCTCCGATGTTGAGACGCTTGTAGATGGAGTACGGCATCAGGTTGATACTGGCCCCAGTATCACATAGTACTCTCTCGAATGTGTGTCCCCCAATCTCAACCGGAATAGAGAAGCATCCAGGATCGCTTCTCTTGATGGGCACCTGCTTTTGAAGTAGCAGGCTGCACTGCTCGTGGATCTTCACCGTCTCATTCTCCACGAATTGTTTCTTTCCACTCATCAATTTCCGGAGGTATTTCATGTACCCCGGGATTTCCTTCAGTGCTTCGATCAACGGGATGTTGATGCTGACCTTCTTCAGATTCTCCACAAATCTGGAGAACTTCTCGTCCTCTCTCTGCTTTGTGAACCGTTGTGGGAATGGTAAAGGAGGGAGCTGATCTTCAGACTGCTTCAACTTTGTGCCTGGGACAGAATTTGGCGTCGACCGACGTAGTGTGGCGTCGATCGACGGGCCTTTTTTCTCTGCGTCGATCGACGTGGCAGGTCCGTCGATCGACGTGGATTCAGCTCCTGTGCATTTTTGCTCCTTTTCGCCTCCAGAATCATCTACAGCCATCTCGGGACCCTTGTAGCTCGTCCCAGACCTCAAAGTAACGGCTTTGCAGTCTTTTTGGGCCTTTGGGTTCACCTCCGTTGTGCTCGGAAGCTGTCCAGGCTTGTGTTGGTTGCCGAGTGTGGTGGCGATCTGGCTCAATTGTGTGTCCATCATCTGAAGATGTTTCGTCATCAGCTGCATGTGGTTGGCCATTCCCTTCACCTCGGTTTCCACTTTCCCAAACCGGTTATTCGAGCTCTTGATGAATTTCTCGAGCGTCTCCTCTAGCACGGATTTCCTCCTTTCCACGATCTCTCCTCCAGTACCTGCATCAAAACCAGGCGGAGGGTGTTCTGCAGCAGAAGGGTTAGCATAGGAAAAACCAGGGTGAGATCGCCCATGGTTGTACCGATACCCTTGATTGCCTCGGTAGTTATTGTGATAACCACCGCCAATGTAGTTCACCTCCGTACCGGCAGTTCCAGACGAACTGCTTGCACCCCTGTTGATGTAGTCAGCCTCTACGGGTACTATGGCCATGCTTGGCTCTGCAACAGCTGCAACTTGTGATGTGCCCAATTTTTCAATCTCCTCCCGGATCTTTTTCACCTCAGCGACCACATCGAATACTGGTTTGTCTCGACTGCTTTGACTGGTAGCTGCCTATCAGTTGGCTATTGGTGGCTATTCAGCGCTATATCAGCCAGCAACCTCATACTCTCTGCACCACTCTTCTTCATCAGTATTCCTCCGGCAGATGCATCAACCAGCTCCTTCATGTGAGGGTTCAGTCCCTCACAAAAATGACACACTTGCATCTCCAGATTGATGCCATGCCCAGGAAAGAGTCGTAGAAGCTCTTTGTATCTCTTCCAGGCCTCGTAAAGTGACTCGTCATACATCTTCTTGAAAGTAGTAATGGCAGCTTTCCTCTTCAGCAGCAGGCTTAGTGGGAAGTAGTTGGTAAGGAACTCTGCTCGAAGCTCCTCCCATGTCCCGATCTGACTCTTATCCAGTCCAGCAAACCAAGACCGTGCCTCGTCTCTGAGTGAGAACGAGAACAGTCTCATTCTGATCACATCTTGGGTTACTCCGTTCTGCTTCACAGTGTTACACACCTCAATGAATTGGTTGAGGTGGGTATATGGGTCTTCTACAGCTCTCCCCCCAAACTGGTTTTACTGCACCATCTGAATAAGGCTTGTGCGCAGCTCAAAGTTGTTGGCATCAATGCCAACTCTGAATCCGGCCTCCGCTTGCTGTGGAAGAAATCGATCCAAGATGGATCTTTGTGGAACCACAATCTGCCTATTGTTCAACTCTGCCAGTCTTGCGGCTTGCTCTGCCTGAGTAGCCTGGGCTGCTTGTAGTTGTGCTCTCAGCTGCTCTACTTCATTCACAAATTACCTATGCTCCTCGGGAGTCATATTTTGCAGAGGTGCTTCAGGATTCTCAGCCATCTCTCGTTGTTTTTCTTTTCCTTTCTTTTTGATTTTCCTGCAGGTTGCTTCAATTTCAGGGACAAAGGCTTCGAGTGTTTTTCCTTTGGCTCGCGTGTTCATGCACCTGCACAAGAAATAGGTAAATATCAGTTCAGCGTCGATCGACGTGGATTCACGTCGATCGACACAAAAGAGTGATTGGCGTCGATTGAGGCTAGGGTCCATTGATCGACGCAACAAAAATGATCGACGTCGATCTACGCTAGATGGCGTCGATCGACGCGGGACACAGACTCGAAAACTCACACACGCGCACGTACAGAAAAATTAAAACTCAATCAAGCAAATCCCAGAACGAACTAGTAACAAGATAAAATCTAGCAATTCCCCGGCAATGGCGCCAATTTGATCACTGCTATTTCTAACAGATTAATTATAATAACAGCGGCAAATAAATTTGTAAACCCTAAGGTTATCGATCCAGGGGAATTGTGTGGGGAAACTATCATATATACTAGCTATGATCCTAAGATTCATTGTTTGAGAGATCCAAAATCAGGGTTTTATAAAAGTAAAGAAAACAATACAGAAAATTAAAGTAGTTTTGAAAGCAAATTTAAAGGAACACAGATTCTAGGGAATAATTCATATTATGGATGACATGTAGGAATCAATTAATTTAACAGGTGGAATACTGCAACAATGCTATATTTCCTTGTTTGACAAATATAACCTAGATTACTAATTAGTGACTATCTCTGCTCGGTCTCAAAGTACACCAAATTAGTCAATTCGATAAGCAAATCAGTTCAATTCCTACAGTCTAGTACATCTGTTTGGATAGTGTAGATTGTATCATGCATTCCTATTCCCATTATTAATATTCACCTCTCGGTCCTTCTATCAATAGCTAGACATCTAAATTAATCGTCACCTCTCAGTCCTTGAATTAATCTAGAATTATAGAATAAACACAGGAATCATGAACCTAATTAATTAATCCTAACATGCATCCATAATAATATCAACCCCTAGAACCCGCTAGGGTTTCTAGCCACTCATCACAGATAGAAATCCAAAAGAAAACATATTAAATTGCATAAACATAAAGAACTTACTAGAAAATAAAAGGGTTTCGTGTTTCCCAAGTCTCCAAACTCTAAAAACTGAATACTATGATGATTGGTACTGAAAAATCGAATTTACATAGGTATTTATAGTGGTGGATGTGTATCCTATCAAATCTAGGGCTAAAGATATGAATAAATCTATTTTTCCTCGAATTTCTGCTCCAGCAGACAGCCTCGCGTCAATCGTGGCTGATCCACGTCGATCGACGTGGCTTCTTGGTCAGCGTCGATTGATGCTGATTGGCGTCTGTCGACGCGACTTCTCGCCCCTTCTGCGCGGTCTCACGGTTTTGGCCATAATTTTCTCTCCCGAACTCCGATTGACCCGATTCCAGTTCCTCTTGTGGAAGAACTCTTCACTGCTACTCTTACACGTCACTTCTTTCGGAATGGATTTCTCGTGAACTTAGGCCTAAAACCCTACAAAAACACCAAAATGCGCATAATACCACCTAATATAGACTCATGCATAGAATATATATATAAACTCAATAAAACTACATAAAATAGTAGAAAATAATATAGATAAGCGAGTAAAATAATGAGCTTATCACTTGGCATCTGATTATTTGTCGCCGCCCTGTGCAACAGTCATTCTTTCAATTATTGTAGACTCCACAACTGCTCCGTCAATCAGATAGTCCCGCCTTTTGAGAGATTTGAAATCATTATCCCTCTTCTGTCTGTTGGGCCAAATTCAGCAAACAATAAGGCATATTGCTGAGAGTTTGGACTCAACAACGTATTTGGATTCCATTAAGATCTTAGAATACCATAGATAACATAAATCTGCTGAGAGCTTGGACTCAGCAGCGAACTCAGATTCTACTAAGGTCTTAGTATCTCGTAGACAATAGGTATCTGCTGAGATCTTTGACTCAGCAGCTCATCTTGAATTTTCTAAGATCTTGTACTTAGCCATATACGGGTATCCGCTGAGAGCTTGGACTCAACATTCATCGGGGCTCTATTGAGAGCTTGGACTTAGTAGACAAATCAGACATTTATAATTCTTGAATTTTTAGAGGTCAAGAATCTTTACTGGGAGATTGGACTCAGTAATCAATCTAGACTCTTAACAAATTTGGATTTTTAAGTTCAAAGAGTCTTTACTAAGAGCTCGAACTCAGTAACCGTTAGGATTCTACTGAGAGCTTGGACTCAGTAGTCAGCAGAGAGTTTTGCTTGATAAAAGATTTATCTCTTCAACCATCAAGTACTCTGCTTCCGACTTAGGCTTTAGAGGAGACTTTGACATTCCTATCTGTTGATTTTCCCTTTTTATCTTTGATTTAATCCAAAGAAAATCATAAGATTTTTAGACAGGAAGCTATTTGCACAAGGAGTGTACTGATCTATCAATTTGTTTAGGCAGTTATTATTTTGAGACAACAGAGTATTTTCATCAAAACGAGCATATTGTTTTATTGATATAATTGATTTACAAGAGTTATACTTTGCAAAGTATTAAACTACAAGTTACAAAGATAAATTCTTCTTTAAATTGCTCCAAATAATGCATTGGCTAGATCTACTCCTCCTTCTTGGTCTCCTCCCCGAGCTCGTTGCTGCATGTCTCCTCACATGCGCAGCAAGGCCTAGTAGGCTGCGAAATGTTTGTTCCTAAGTTCATCTTCTACCTCCTCGAACTTGTATGTAGGCATTTCTTTGAAAACAACCTTCTTGCATACTACGGACGTCCAACATATATAGTTGGACAGAAGTCCGAGTCTAGCAGATCTCACGATCTTCTCAGACTAGTGCTCTTGTCCGCAATCTTCTACTAGCTTTGGGAGCCATAGAAATGTCCATACTTTACGTATGCTGAGTAACATATGCACTACCTGCAAGCTTATTCTTTTGCCCCAGATGTCAAGTAGATGCTTCGAGTTGCATCTACTTCATCTGCAAGCCTATCCTCCATCTCCTCTTATTCTCCATGATTCCTTCTTGATATCCTGAAAGAAGATATGGGAAGAAATTGAATGGGTCATTTGGATGCCTTGTTCAACCGGCACCCAGAGGAGTTGTCCATTCCTTGTAACTAAGGAATATCCATCTTCAGAGCCACCTAAGTAGTTTATATATCTCTAAAGATAAAAGTATCATGGCCTGACAGAATGGATCTCTTATCTCTATTTGGTTCTAATATCAGAAAACCCATTATCAGAGGTGAACCGAGAATTGAGAGAATCTTTGTAGATATGATTTCTATGAAGATTACGACTCTTCCTCTCAATTTGGAGACTTCCATGTCACGTTGCTCGAACCCATCTTGGAGGTATTTTGGTGAGATGGTAAAGGATAACATCGTGTTTTTCATGAGCAACAAGGTTTAATCAGAAGGGATTTGAAGGCATGAGGCGAGTTTGATTTCTGAGGGTTGGATTTGTTTTCCTAAACAAAAGAAACCTCCCTTTATTTAGGCACACCCATCCTGAAGATTTGTTCGATCAATCAAATCATATGCCTTGCGAATTCAGCAAAACTTTCCACGTGGCTGTTCGTGATACTATATCCTAAACTTAATCATCTCGATCCTTGAGCAAAATCTTCAGAAATGATAACGAATATTGACCATCACCACATTAATTTGCTTCATTAATGGGGTATGTAACGATTTCGTCGGTTGAGATATTCCCTCTTTTAATTTTTCTTGGCTAAACAATTTCCCAAGATTGTTACAGCGATCTTTTCCGTTTGCTAAGAGTTGGGACTCAGTAATCGCTATGATGTCTACTAAAAAGTGAAATTTCAGCATCTGATGTTGAATCAACTGAGAGCTCGAATTCAGCAATCTGACTTTAAATTCTTTGCTTCTTCTTGAGAGTGTGAGCTTGGACACACTCTATTCCGCATCATCTCCAGAAATCCAAGAAATCTAAGAACAAATAAGAGCTCAGAATCATTCTTCCACAACCTCATCTAGCTCCAATAAACCAAGCTTGAGACAAAACTCCTTAAATATGCTTTCTGCTAGAGGTTTGGTGAATATGTTTGCGAACTGATCTTTTGTCTGGATGTAATCCATTGAAATATCCTTATTTTCAATGTGATCACGGATGAAATGATGTCTGATATCAATGTGCTTCGTCTTTGAATGATGTACTGGATTCTTTGTAATGCACATTGCACTGTTGTAATCGCAGTATATTCGGATGCATCCGGTGCTGACTTCAAAATCTTAAAGTTGTTGCTTGATCTACTACACATGTGTACACCAGCTCGCAACAGCCACATATTCAGGTTCAGTAGTGGATGTTCCAACGGAGTGTTGCTTCATGTTGAACCAGCTTATCAGCTTGTGTCCAAGGAATTGGCAATTCCCATTTGTACTCGTCCGATCAATGTGGCATCCTCCGAAGTCGGAGTCTAAATATCCAACGAGTGTAAGATCGTCTGCTCTCGGATACCAAATTCCTAAGGACTCTGTCCCTTTCAGATATTTGACAATCCTTTGCACGTACTCCATGTGTAATTTATTCGGATTTGCTTGATATCTAGCACGTACGCCTGCAGCATACAAAATATTTGTCCTGATGGTCGTTAGGTATAATAATGAGCCAATAATACCTCTATATGTTGTTGGATCCACGGATTCTCCTTCTTCATCCATTGAGATTTGACATGTTGTGCTCATGGGAATCCGTAAGGTCTTTGTCTTTTCTGGACAGAATTTGCTGATGAGATCCTTTGTGTAATTCTTCTGATGTGAGAAGATCCCATCGCTGGATTGCTGAACTTGTAGGCCTAAGAAATATGACATCTTCCCCATCCAACTCACCTGAAAATTAGTCAGCATAAGCTGAGCAAGTTTTTCACTTAGGGTTAGGTTCTTAGATCCAAAGATAATATCATCCACATAGATTTGGACGAGCAATATGTCTTCAGCATCCTTGATCAAGAAGAGTGTCAGGTCCGTCTTTCTCTAACTGAATCCGTTCTTCAGCAAAAATTGCAACAGTGTCTCATACCAAGCTCTTGGGGCTTGCTTCAGACCATATAGAGTTTTCCTTAACATGTACATCTTCTTTCCACGTTCAAAGCTAGGAGGTTGCTCCACGTAGACTTCCTCCTTTAATTCACCATTCAGGAACACACTCTTGACATTCATCTGAAACACACTAAAACCATGTTGAGCAGCATATGCAAGGAATAATATGATATCTTCCAGTCGAGCTACTAGAGAAAAAGTTTCGTCGAAGTAGATTCTTTCGCACTTCACATATCCTTTCGCTACAAGTCTTGTTTTGTTGTGCCCGACAAGTCCATTTTCATCACGCTTTTTCTTGAATACCCATTTGGTGTCTATCACTTATTGATGCGTTGGTCGATCTACGAGATCCCATGCGTGATTCCCCGAGAATTCTGATACTTCTTCCTGCATTGCGTTGATCCAATCGGTGGATTTGAGTGCATCAGCAGCTTTGTTGGCTCCTCCCGAGATATGTAGCAGACCAGCATTGCGTTGTGTTTGGTTTAAAATTGGATCAGCAAGATCTCCTAATATAGCTTCTAAAGGATGATCTCTCAGCAGCTACTTTGGTCTTTGTCGATGCTCCAATTTTGTTTCCTAAAACAGGCATGTCAACAAGTTGAACTTTATTCAGACTTTCAGCCACACTTGTTGGGTTCCCTTCTGCTAAATAGTTGGCTGCTGATGATCCGTCTTCTAGATTGATGATACATCTTCGGTCAGCAGTCCGCTCCTAGGCATTTTCAACAGCGCTATCTTCAACATTCCTCTCGCTACTCTGGGGATTCTCAGCAACGTCTATGTTTTGCTGAATGGTTTCTCCTTCTTGAGTTCCCCTTGATATGTTATCTTCTTGAGAGGATTTAGTGAGGCCTCAGCATTACCAATTGCATCACCGGCTATCTTAGCTATTTGCTGACCGACCGAGGTCTTCAGCATAGATTTAGATTCACTCATAGAGTCGAAGCAATCGGTTCAGCTTTGGAAGTATTCGAGCCCGATTGTCCATTGACATCATTGGTTTCATGAATCACATGTCTTAGATCACTCATAGTCCTGCGCACTAAAGTAGCTTCATAAAAAATAACATTGCATGTTATTTCCACAAGTTTGGTGGTCTTGTTAAGCACTCTATAACCCTTGTAAGAAGGATGCCCATATCCTAGGAACATCGCTTCATCAGCTTTGGGAGAGAAATTACTTAACTTTAACTTCCTATTGTTATGGATATAACATGGTGAACCGAAAGCACAAAGAAGAGCTAATGAAGGCTTACGACCATGATAAATTTTGTATGGAGTCTTGTTGAATCTGAGGTTCAAGCCACTTCGATTTTGGGTATTGCATGCATTCATTACTGCTTCTCCCTAATATCTATGACTTAGATATGTATCGGCAATCATAGTTCGTACGGCCTCCTTCAGGGTCCTGTTCCTTCGTTCTGCCAAGTCATTTTACTGAGGTGTTCTTGCAGTGGACCTTTCATGTCTTATCCCAACGTCGGTGCAGAAATTCATTATTGCTCCGTTACAGTATTCTATACCATTATCAGATCTTATCCTTTTCACCGTGAGCTCTTTGTCATTTTGTACTCGAAGTATCAACTCCGGTAAGATTATCTTGACATCATCCTTACTCTAGAGCAGTCTCACCCACGTGTATAATAATCATCAATAACAACCTATGTATAATGTTTGTTACCTATAGTGGGTGGAGTCACGGGACCAAATAAATCCATGTGCAGTAGATCAGGAATTCTGTTTGATGTGGCCTTTTCTGGGTTAGATCTAAAAGACGCCTTGGCTTGTTTCCCTTATTGGCAAGCTCTGCATACTCCTTCCTTCTTGAAGGTTTCTTTGGGCAGTCATGTGACAATGTTAATTCTGGTTATATAATTGATAGTCTTAAAGTTTAAGTGTGTTAGCCTTTTATGAGATAGCCAGTTGGTTTCTTCCTTGTTACATGCAACGAAGCATGAAGCTTGCTGACCACTTTCCCAATCCACGCCATAGAGTCCTCCTTTTCTGATTCCTCTAAGCTTTACTTCTCCAGTGGTTTTGTCAGCAATCTCGCAACTTGTATCAAAGAAGGAAATAATATATCCATTTTCACTTAACTGACTCATGCTTAGTCGATTGTGCTTAAGGCTGTCGTTGATGATGTGCATTCCATTTTGCTCGAGGCATCCTCTTCCGATTACTCTAGCCTTTGAGTTGTCACCGAAGGAAACTGAAGGTCCTCTTATCTTCTGAAGATCTGTAAAGATGTCTTCGGTTCTTGTCATGTGACCTGAGCACCCACTGTCTAGGATCCATTCTTTTAATTTCTTTGATGTTCTTCTTGCTGGACCCTATTCCTGCAAAATAAAGAAATTAATTTTTAGGTACCCGATCAACTGCGGGTCCTGCTGGATTAGTTCTCTGGATTAGCCCCTTATGAATCCACACATTCATGATCTTGACAGTTTTCTTGTCATCACGCTTCACTATCTTGGAGTGTGTAGTGGTGTGCTGAGCCTTCATAGTCTTTTGGAAATGAATTTGTTTAGACTCTGGCCTCAAGTAGGTGTTTCTCCTACTTTGAGTGTATGCTTAGCAGATTGTTTAGCCTTGCTAGGTTGTGTATGAACCTTCCTAGTGGAGGGAACAGTCTGCTGGGTTACATACATTGACTTTGTTGACTTCCTCTCAGGAGATATACCTTTCAATCTATGTTGAGCGGTGAGCAAGGGGTTCTTAGCTTGCCATCATTCTTGTTGAGCAACTGTTGTTGATCTAGCATTGTCCCCTTTGTCTAACCTAGTAGTTTGCTGAACCTTCCCGGTTGCTGGAACAAAGATTATTTTCTTTGATCGATCAGATTCAGCATTGCTGGACTCTCCCTTTTCTAAACCAATTCCAGCAAAATCATTTGTGCTCCTTTGAACACTTGAAATCTCATTCAAGTCTCTTGTGCTTTTTGAAAATCTACACTGACAAGGTTTTTTCACAGAGTTTTTGGTTTTCAACACTTCATTCTCTTGTTTTAAATGGTCAAAATTTTTACTTAGTAAGGAGAATTCAGTTTTGAGTTTTGAAAGTTCCTTCTCTACTAACCTAGATTTTTCTATTTCACTGGTCAAAATAGAAAGCTGAGATTTTTGCGATATATTTTCTTTTACTAAGACATCTTTTAAGGAATAAAATTTTGAAAATTCTTTTAAAAGAAGTTCTATAGTTATCTGCTGTGTCGGAAAAACACGAATCAACAATATCAAGCAAATTATCTGAAGTAGAGGCAGCAAACATAATAGAATGTGTTACCTGATTTTTCGTGAAAGCCAGAGCTGATTTTGCTGCCAACTCTTAATCATCTTCTGAGGAGTAGCTTTCATCGTCGTGATTTGGTATGTCTGGTATTTCTGTCCTGGTGATCAAGGCTTTGGCGATGGCCTTTGACGCATGCTTTTCAAAGAGCTTTCTTAACCGCTCTCTTTCATCTGGATCTACTTGTGGGAACTCGAACTTTAGATGGTCTGGAGAGTTGCACTCATATCATGTTCTCGGCGTCTTCTACGTTGTATGGTTTTCTGCTGGCTGATTCTGCTGAGGTTCTTCTTTTTTTCCTTTAGCCTTCAGCAGTAGCTTCTGTAATCTTTTAATCTGCTCCTCCAGCTCACTCACTGAGCATTTCATTTCTTTAGCTTGAGATCTACTGGTTGATGCAATCTTCTGTACATCTCTCTTTACGAAAAATGTAGCATCATCTGGATGATCTTCAATAGATATTCCACCTCGTACAACTTCACTCTTGTTGATCTGCATGATGTCCCATTCATGTGCCTGAAGCTGAGCGAATACATCTTTAGTGCTCATGGTTGATAGATCTTTCTCCTTGAGGCTCTTCACTTTGATAAACCAATCCTCTTCTGGCATCTTTGATAGAATCTTTGAATTCATTTCAGGAAGTTCATGTGTTCTTCCCAACTTCTTCAATTCTGCCACACTGGAGTTAAATCTAACTTCCATTTCTTTGATTGTTTCTCCTGGAAGCATCTGGAATGACTCATATCTATCTATGCATTATTGCAACTTGTTCCTCCTAATTTAATCAGTCTCTTTGCTCAGGGTGCCAAGAAAACCCCATATTTCTTTGGCATTCGTGTACTCCAGGGCTTCATCCATCAGGGGTCCTCATAGAAAATTTAATATAAAATCCATGGCAACGTAGTCTAGTTGAGCATGAACTTGATCTTCCGGAGTCCACTCCACGTACGGCTTGTCCACCATCTCTTTTGGTCCTTGAACATCTTCGCCGATTCGAGAGTTCACCTTTTGAATCTTGATTGGTCGTCACTCGATCACTTGTCCCACCTTGGATACATTCTTTAACGTTATCAGTGACCTTTTTTTCCAAGTGGTGTAGGTTTTCGGAGAGAACCTTCCCAACTTTGCGTTGTTCGTTGTCCTTATCCTGAGCTTAGCATTAAAACACAAAAAATATACAAGGAAAAATAGATTTGGTCCTAAGCGACTAAGAAGCAGCTAGTCTGTAAAGACCAACCGCTCTGATACCACTTGTTGGTCCCCGATCAGAGTTTCTATAGTTCCAGCGGAATGTTTAGTACTCCCTCTATCCCACTTCATTAGTCCATCTTTCCTTTTTCGTCTGTCCCATTTAATTGTCCATTTACCTAAAACGGAAAGTTAATCTCCACTCACTAATACAATACTCATTTCCTCTATCTCTACTCACATTAGTTATTGTGCCAAATCTCAAGGGGACTAATCAACCGAGACGGAGGGAGTATTAACTTGCACTTATCTTGATGAGGTCAAACTTATCAAGTGTTTGTCAAATGTGTTTGAGCTTGAGTATTTGTTAAGTTTATTTTAGATATACTTCAACTCTAGATGTGTTGAGTTTCAAAATAAACAATACGTAACAAAATAAAAGTAGTAAATGAACACGGGATTAATAGTTGTTCGAACAACTGTTCTACGTCCACTCGTCAGTCCTCCTGACTGAAAATTCAGTAATGATTGATTACAAGGTCAGGCTTGATCTCTAACATTGAGCAGCTCCTCCGTCTGGTCAGCGCGCGCCTTCAAGCACCTCGGTCTTCAATCTTACTTTGACACTCCTTAGAGTGAGGGCAAACCTCCCTTATCTTCGGACATCAAGCTTGGGAGTTTTATAGTTCTTCCCAGATGCTTTCCTTTTGTTGGCAATAGCCCGTGATAATCACTCTTGCAAAGCAAGGTGGCTGCTAGATTCTTTCTATGATAGAAAGAATCCCAAAGTTAACTTTAGAAGAAACTTCAAAGGACTCGAGCTTTAAATTCGAAAGCTTATGCAAAGCCTCGATCAAATGTATGCTCAGATGTGAGTTCGCATGAGTTTGAGAGTATCTTGATCTTTTAAATTTTGCGGTTGTAGATTTTGCGAACCTCTCTAGCTCTTTGTGATATTACCTATTTATAGTTGTAGATTCAAACGGTTGTTTGAATCTTATCCATTAGACACAGAGTGTCTACTCGCCAATCTTAGTTCTTCCTTTTCTTCTGAGGTACAGTGACTCTTCAGGTCTCCTTTATCTCTGATTGGCATTCTCTTTATCTTAGTCGTCTTTGTCAGAACGGATTTTTGAATTTGATTCTAGAAACCTTACTTTTGTCTGTTGATTATCCTTCTCTCTGATTCATTGGGTTTCCTTGTGATTTGGATCCTTCTATTTCACGACTTTGTATTGAATGTTGATTGTTGTCGTGTGTTTGCTGGCAGTTGGTCTGATGGGTTTTGTATACTGAAAGCATTTATTAAAATGAGTATACAACGGTTTATTTCTCCTATCTGTTAACAATCTTTCATGTATAAACAATGGTATCCTCTTGTCTCACCGATAGGGACGATCATACGGCGTGTTGTAGATCGCAGAAGACAGTATGATCACTTGACCTAGTGAGACATACACCTGATCACAGCCGAGATAACGTATGAGGATACGTCTGTCCGGATGGCTGCGGCATTGTCGGAATAAGTAGTCTGTATTGGTTACTTGACATGCTGGTACGCAGAGGTGGCGTATTGATGGACCGTAGTGAGATATATTCGTCTGTCTGACATCAGCGAATAAAAGATCTTGTTATATTGATTAAGTCCAAACCCTAACGAAGGTTCAGGGGTTTGCACGGGGTGACTGTTTCTTTGACTTGCCATGGTGGAGAGCCTAAGTAACGTGCTCGTATATCCGCATCTTGGGTAACAGCAGTTCGTGTAGTACCGCCTGAGACTGGACTTAGGTAACCATATCTGAGTAATAGGATGGGGACATTCCCTGAGGAGCTCAATGACATTCATCGTGCCAAAGTCCTGCAGGCTGATTAAGTTCAGGCACGAGTGATAAGGTTTGAGTGGTACTACTCAGGAATTATAAGATATTAATTAATTGTAGTTAGAGCTTGTCAGAGGCTCCGATTAATTAATGGATATCCGGTAACCTTAAATATGGGGATTCTCAATTAATGCAACCCGTTCTCATAATGTGGTAATAAAGGGGTAGGTCAGTATTAATTCTGTGGTGAAAAAGAATTAATATTAATTAATTAATTGTGTCCTGGGTTGTGGACATGGGAATAAATTAATTTATAGGCCCACTTTATTATTTGCATTAGGTCCCAGGTCTTGCCCAATAAGTGTGCTGAATTGAGCCCAGGAGCCCACTAGGGTTTTATAACCCTAGGTCTATAAATAGATCTCTCACTCTCTGAAACCCTAGCCACTTTTCATAAGATTCAAATCAGTTGAAACCCTAAGGAGAGAGAGAGAGAGGCGCCGATCCTGAAAGAGAGAGGGAGGAGAATTTCGATTCTGGTCCTGCTCAAGTCACAGATCTACGGAGTCCTCACCAGTAGTAGATCTGACCAGCACCGGGACACAGCCCTGAAGATCTGATCTGGAGAACAGAAATTCTATTTCTTTCTTTTCATTATTTTTGATTTTATTTAAGAAATTAGGGTTCTAATTTCTGATTTCGCAGATAAAATCGAATTGCATGGTTGAATTGGAATTTGGAATTCAAACACAAAAGATCGGATCAGACTCGACGGAATAACGGTAATTCCTCAATCCACGATATGTATTAAATTCATAGGAGCATGCTAGGGTTTTGTGAATTTTGATTATGTGCAATATCCATAAATCGATCCGGTTCAGTTTGGTTTTGGTGATTCGGTTCACGGAAAAACCCTACAATTGGTATCAGGGCCAGTTTTCTGATTTATGGCTCTATTGTTCATAATTAAATTCGATATGCATGTATGAATTTATTGTTTTGTGGATGTTTGGTTTTTGTTCCTCGTGGAAACCCGTTGATTCATCCCGCGGTTGTTTATCCGTGTAGGGCTGAATTGTTTTTGTAAGATCACGAGAAAATCCGTGATTAGTGTAGATTTGAAAATTGTAATAGAATAGTTGTTTTGTAATTTTAAAATTTATGTAATTGGACGGGTCGAGGACGAAGAACGAAGACGGAGCCGACGAAGTGCCGGGCACGGCGGACGACGGCGACGGCGGCAGCGCGGCTGGTGCGGCCGAGGTGTGCGGCGTGCGGCCTATGCAGCACGCGAGGCAGCGCGGTCGCGCGCGCGCGAGCGCGCGGCGCTGGCTGGTGGCCGGCCTAGCGGCGGCGGCGGTCGGCGGCGGCTTCAGTTGTCATCAGCTGCTGCTATCCCGTCGCGGTGGCTCGTGTTTTGGTTCTTTGCACAATCCTGTGTAAACCCTAGGGTTTGCATTAGGGTTAGGGCAAATCATCAGATCACAAAGGCCTAAAAATCCAAAAGATTTGGTGTATCCATATTTGAAGGCCCTTGAAGATTTGGAAGATTTGAAAAGATTTGGATTTATCCAAATTAATTCAAAATTCAAATTTGTAATAGATAGATATTATTTTCTATTTTGTGGGGCCACGAGGAATTTTTGTTTGCCTCAATTATCCTCGTATGATATGTGATTTATTTATGTGCGCAATTTAAGCATGTGTAGATAATAGGAAAAGCATGATTTATCGCTTTTATTATTTACAACTTTTCAGGCATGCTTATGTGATTAATTTCTTTTGTTGGATTATATTTTGGGAATTTTCGGGCTTGTTTAATTACATGCAAAAATTTGGAAAATATAATGACAAAGAAATTATGTGTGCGCATAAAGAAACCTTTTAAAAGAAAAATACTAAGCAGATTTTTTAATTAAAATCAATAGACCTCCACAAAGCGGTCCTAGGCTGTAAGTGTATCTCTCGTTCTAGTAAACGTCTACGAGTGTAGCTTGCTAGTTTCCGGAGGTGCATGGGTACGGTTGTTGGGATTTCTAGACAAACAATTTAAATCATGTGAATAGTGGGAGGGCTTTGCGTAAACGTCTACGAGTGTAGCTTGCGTAGATCTCTTTCACAAGTATTCTAGGATTGATTTAAATTATAGATAACAAAAGCTTTAAGGGTTGTGCGGTATGGTTACGTGCCATGCTAAACTGTCTCTTTTGGCCGGAGTTAAATTTGTGGTTAATTGCTTAGAAGCATCTTAGAATATAATGCAAGAATTGCATCCCTGTTCTTGAGAGATGGCTTGGTCTAAGGTTTTCACTAATTATTAATTTCTAGTGTCAAAAGCTTCCTGACATGGTAGTGAAATTAAATGGATTGGGGCTTAAAACCCGCAGTTCTGGTTGAGGGCGACATCGTAAACGTCTACGAGTGTAGCTTGCGGTGGGAACTCTTGGGCAATTAGTGGAAAACATTTGTATTTGATTTATTAAAAGGTTTTCAATGCATTTGTTTTCGAAGTTCAACATGTATGTTCTTATTTAAGATTCTTTATTGTCTTAGATATGTCTATGTCTAATGTGATCAACATTCTCGCACAAAACACTCTAACTGGTCCAAACTTCCTGGAATGGAAACGCAATCTTGAATACCTCCTGATTGCAGAAGAACATATGTTCGTTCTGCAAGTACTTCGTCCCATAGTGCCAACTGCTGAGTCCTCTCAAGAGGAATTAGACTATTATAACAAGTGGGAGAAATTGAACAATGTAGTCAAGTGCTATATGATGACCACTATGTCGAAAGTCTTGCAGCAGCAACATCAGCACCATAGGGATGCCTATGACATCATGTTAAGTCTGACGGCGACCTATGGGGAAACCGATAGAGCTGTCAGGTTCAATCTCATGAAAGAAATCGTGAGTAAGAAAATGACTGATGGAACCTCAGTGAGAGAGCACGTAGTCACCATGATTCACCTCATGGATGAGCTAACTGTGCATGGTGGAGGTATCGACGCTGAGGCTAAGGTCGATATCATACTGAACGTTGTACCCAAGTCTTTTGAGAGTTTTAGACTGAATGTTGTCATGAACAAGAAAGAGTATACTCTTAATGAGTTACTCAATGACTTGATGGCAGCTGAATCGGTCATGAACCCTCAGAAGGTTGCCTTGGCCACTTCTGGTGATCTCTCTGCTTTACCGAAAAGTATGAACGGAAGAAAGGGATTAAGAAGTGGGCCAAGAAGACACCTGTGAAGGATGGTGGGGCTGGGAAAAAGCCTAAGGTGGCGACTGAAAGGGACAGGTGCTTCAGGTGTGGTAAGAAAGGACACTGGAGGAAAGATTGTCAAGCCAACAAAGCTAGACAAGGTATGCCATTTTGCATGTATAACTGTAAGCATGATTAGAGTTAGTTGTTGCTCTTCCAGAGCTGTAAGCACTGACTTGTTGATCATTTTGTTATACTTTGCAGGGGACCGTGCCGACAAGGCTGGTGAGTGATGGCAAGAAGATACCAAACTGGATGAAAGCAACGTTTTATGACGGAGCTTCATGGAGTTTTCTTTTCCTTATGTTTTGATGAATTAAATACATTTGAGAGTTTATTTGTGGGCCGTGATTTATCGGCAGGACAGATTTTATCAACTTCTATGGATATCTGTTATTTATGATTTTATCATTGGTAGTAACAGTGTTATCCATTATGGAATGTTGATTTACAATCTCTATGTTACTTCGATCAAACATGTCTTTTATATTGCATGTAATTCATCCGTAATTGATAATCCTAGGAAGAGAAAACTTACTTCTTCTGATGAGGATCTTACATATCTCTGGCACTTGAGACTGGGTCACATCAGCTTGAAGCGGATTCAGAGACTTGCAGATGACGGTACATTGGACTTAGTCCGGGCTGTACCTTATCAAGTCTACGAATCCTGAATCGAGGGCAAGATGTCAACTAGGCCTTTCAAGGATAGTCAGTCTCGAGCAGAGGAAGTGTTGGAATTGATCCATTCTGACTTATGTGGACCGATGTCCACGCAGGCTCGTGGAGGGTACGAGTACTTCGTCATTTTTATTGACGATTACTCAAGGTACGGATACGTTTACCTGCTTCGCTACAAGTCTGAATGCTTTGAGAAATTCAAAGAGTTCAAGGCTGAGGTAGAAAAGAAGGTCAGGAAAACTATCAAGTCGCTGCAATCTAACCGCGGTGGCGAATACCTCAGTAAAGAGTTCCTGCAATATTGGTCAGAAAATGGGATTACATCCCAGTGGACTGCACCGGGTACTCCCCAACAAAACGGTGTAGCTGAAAGAAGAAATAGGACTCTTCTAGAGATGGTAAGATCAATGATGAGTTATGCAAACTTACCAATTTCGTTTTGGGGCTACGCATTGGAAACAGCAGCTTACATGCTTAATGTGGAGCCTTCTAAATCAGTTCCTAAGACGCCTTCTGAGCTCTTCCTTGGTCGCAAACCTAGTTTGTGCAAGTTTAGAGTATGGAGTTGTCCGGCACACGTACTGTCGAAGGAACCTGATAAGTTAGAAAGCAGGTCAATAGTAATGTTGTTCATAGGGTATCCCAGGCAAACAAAAGGTGGTTACTTTTACTGTCCTGAGAGTCAAAGAGTCGTTGTTAGCACCAACGCTAGATTCTTGGAGGACGAGTATGTGAGTAATCACAGGTCAAGGAGAGATATCGTTCTTCAAGAAATTAAGAACGAGAATGCAATTCCAAGGGAAGGGGAACGTGTAGATGTAGGTGCACCTGTTAGAGGTACCGCACCACAGACACGTTCTTCAGTGCAGGGTGCAGGACCACAAGTCATTGCACCTACTACTGACATGGCACCGATGCCTCGTCGCAGTGGGAGAGTCATTTTCCAGCCGGAAAAGTACATGTTCGTGGGTGAGTCTTCGGACTTGAGCCCGGAAGACGAACATGAGGACTCTAACCCACTGACTTACAAAGAGGCAGTGCAGGACAAGGATGTTGCCAAATGGCTTGTCGCTATGGATTCTGAAATTGAATCCATAACTGCTATGGATGTATACCCGAAAACTGATTTTCCGGATGGCTTTAGGGCCATAGGGTGAAAATGGGTATACAAAAGAAAGAAAGGGGCGGATGGAAAGATCACGGCTTTTAAAGCCAGGCTGTTGGCAAAGGGTTATAGTCAAAAAGAGGGCATTGACTATGATGAAACCTTTTCACCCGTAGCCATGCTCAAATCCATCCGGATACTCCTTGCCATAGCTGCGCATATGGACCTCGAGATCTGGCAGATGGATGTCAAAACTGCTTTTCTAAACGGTTACCTTGAAGAAGGTAGGGACATCTATATGCAGCAACCTGAGGGTTACATAAGCAAGGGCGAAGAACATCATGTCTGGAAGCTTAGGAAGTCCTTGTATGGACTTAAGCAAGCTTCAAGGTCGTGCAACTTACGTTTCAACGATGTGATTAAATCCAATTGATTTGCACAGTTGGAAAATGAAAGTTGTGTTTACCGACTTTGTGTCAGTGGGAGCGTGGTCTTCCTTGCACTATACGTTGATGACATACTCCTATTTGGAAACAACGAGGGAGTGATGTCTGAAATCAAAGTTTGGTTATCCGAACAGTTCCAAATGAAGGATCTGGGAGAAGCTGGCTACATTCTTGGGATTAAGGTCTTACGAGATCGTAAAAGAAGAATGTTGACCTTATCCCAGGCATCCTATGTGGATACTGTGATAGCCCGGTTCAGCATGCAACTCGCCAAGAAAGGCTTGCTACCTTTCAGACATGGCGTTCGTCTTTCTGGTGGGCAGTGTCCTCAGACACAACGGGAGAAAGACGAGATGAGTCTTGTACCATACGCTTCGGCTGTGGGTAGTCTCATGTATGCGATGCTGTGTACCAGGCCAGATATCTGTTATGCCGTTGGCATGGTAGCAAGATATCAGTCTAACCCTGGACAGGCGCACTGGACTGCTGTAAAGCACATCCTCAAGTATTTGAAAAGAACTATGAATTTCTGCCTAGTTTATCAAAGTGAGGATTTGTGCCCTGTGGGTTATACAGACTCATATTTCCATGGGGACCAGGATGAGAAGAAATCGACCTCAGGATATGTGTTTACCCTGGGAGGTGGAGTTGTATCTTGGAGGAGCTCAAAGCAGAAATGCATTGCTGACTCCACCATGGAGGCGGAATATGTCGCCGCCTCCGACGCCTCGAAAGAGGGGGTGTGGCTCCGGAGTTTGCCGAGGAGTATCACAATTTATTGTGACAACTCTGGTGCAGTGGCGAACTCAAAGGAACCGCGGTCTCACAGGGCAAGCTAACACATAGAGAGAAAGTACCATATCATACGAGAAATCGTATCGAAGGGCGATGTGCTGATTAAGAAGATTGACACTGCTTTTAATCTTGCTGATCCGTTTACAAAGAGCTTGCCGCAGAAAGTTTACGAAAGACATATTCGTGAGCTGTGTCTGAGGTGGATGTCGACCACTGATAGTGGTTAAAGTGACAGCAGACTAGATAGACAGACTGTATACTCTGTAAAAGCTTAGTTATGCTTTGAGTATAAGTGGGAGATTGATAGGTTTTGTATACTGAAAGCATTTATTACAATGAGTATACGACGGTTAATTTCTCCTATTTGTTAACAATCTTACATGTATGAACAATGGTTTCCTCTTGTCTCACCGATAGGGACGATCATACGGCGTGTTGTAGATCGCAGAAGACAGTATGATCACTTGACCTAGTGAGACATAAACTTGATCACAGCCGAGACAGCGTATGAGGATACGTCTGTCCGAATGGCTGCGGCATTGTCGGAATAAGTAGTCTGTCTTGGTTACTTGACATGCTGGTACGCAGAGGTGGCGTATTGATGGACCGCAGTGAGATATATTCGTTTGTCTGACATCAGCGAATAAAAGATCTCATTATATTGATTGATTCTAAACCCTAACGAAGGTTCAGGGGTTTGCACGGGTTGACTGTTGCTTTGACTTGCCATGGTGGAGAGCCTAAGTAACGTGCTCGTATATCCGCATCTTGGGTAACAGCAGTTCGTGTAGTACCGCCTGAGACTGGACTTAGGTAACCATATCCGAGTAATAGGATGGGGACATTCCCTGAGGAGCTCAATAACATTCATCGTGCCAAAGTCCTGCAGGCTTATTAAGTTCAGGCACGAGTGATAAGGTTTGAGTGGTACTACTCAGGAATTATAAGATATTAATTAATTGTAGTTAGAGCTTGTCATAGACTCCGATTAATTAATGGATGTCCGGTAACCTTAAATATGAGGATTCTCAATTAATGCAACCCGTTCTCATAACGTGGTAATAAAAGGGTAGGTCAGTATTAATTCTGTGGTGAAAAAGAATTAATATTAATAAATTAATTGTGTCTTGGGTTGTGGACATGGGAATTAATTAATTTATAGGCCCACTTTATTAATTGCATTAGGTCCCAGGTCTGGCCCAATAAGTGTGCTAAATTGAGCCTAGGAGCCCACTAGGGTTTTATAACCCTAGGTCTATAAATAGACCTCTCACTCTCTGAAACCCTAGCCACTTTTCATAAGATTCAAATCAG
>JAPKLW010001185.1:93439-122189 GCA_026898455.1 Plectranthus barbatus
GAGAGAGAGGCGCCGACTTCAGAGGGAGAGAGGAGGAGAATTTCGATTCTGGTCCTGCTCAAGCCACAGATCTACGGAGTCCTCACCAGTAGTAGATCTGACCAGCACCGGGACACAGCCCTGAAGATCTGATCTGGAGAACAGAAATTCTATTTCTTTCTTTTCTTTATTTTCGATTTTATTTAAGAAATTAGGGTTCTAATTTCTGATTCCGCAGATAAAATCGAATTGCGTGGTTGAATTGGAATTTGGAATTCAAACGCAAAAGATCGGATCAGACTCGACGGAATAACGGTAATTCCTCAATCCACGATATGTATTAAATTCATAGGAGCATGCTAGGGTTTTGTGAATTTTGATTATGTGCAATATCCATAAATCGATCCGGTTCAGTTTGGTTTTGGTGATTCAATTCACGGAAAAACCCTACATGGTCATCTGTTGGTATCTCAGCAGTCATGCTAAGATTCAGCAACGCATTTGCTTCACTCCTTCAGCATTCCTTTGAGCGCTTCAAGAATTTTTCGATTTTTTATTCTAGTTCTATTACAACTCGAATAAGTGTATCCTATACAAGACTTTTTACAATTTGACTCGTTCCTATGATGCTAGATACTAGACTGATTGAGCTTTGATGCACCAAAATCAAAATACATACAATTGAGATCAAGAGGTTACAGTATTTCTAACAATGTTCCTAACACTTCAAGAATCTGATATTGAAGTGAGTAATAGGAAAGGATGTGAGGAGGTTATTGCGGATCATTTGTCTAGATTAGAGGATCCGATCAAGGGAGATGAGAAGGAATCTTGCATCAATGAACTATATCCAGATGAACATATTATGTGTGTGTCTTATAATATTCCTTGGTATGCTGATTTTTCTAATTTTCTTGTAGCCGGGGTATTGCCTCCCAATTTGAAACCGCATCAAAGGAAGAAATTTCTTAAGGATGCGAGGTTTTACTATTGTGAAGAGCCATTTTTTTGCCGATGTGCAGATGGGATTATCCGGCGATGTGTTCATCAAGAGGAATGGAGGAAAATCATACAAGAGTGTCATGCATCGGTAAGTGGGAGGCATTTCACCGCCAACCATACGGCCATGAAGGTACTATCTAGTCTTTATTGACCATCTATTTACTTTGATTGCATGAACTTTGTGAAAGCTTGTTATCATTGTCAAAATATGGGGTCTATTACCCGTTGAGATGAAATGTCTTATAAGATGTTCATTGAAGTGGATCTTTTTTATATTTGGGGTATTGATTTTATGGGACCTTTTCCTTCAGCATTTGGCCATTGTTATATTTTACTTGCTATTGATTATGTGTAACGTTGGGTAGAAGTTGTTCTACTATCACTAATGATGCTAAAGTGGTTTTGAAATTTTTGCAAGGCATTGTGACAAGGTTTGGTATTCCTAGAGCTTTGGTGAGTCATGGGGGAAGTCATTTTTGCAATAAGTTGTTCGAAAAAATTTTGGCCCGGTATGGTGTTAAACATCGGATTACATCGTTTTATCACTCTCAAGAAAATAGTTAAACGAAGCTTGCTAATAGGGAGATAAAAATCATTTTGGAGAAAACCGTGGTGTCTTGGAAAGATTGGTCAAAGAGACTTGATGATGCTTTGTGAGCATATAGGACGGCTTACAAGACTCTAATTGGGATGTCGCCCATACCAATTGGTTTTTGGAAAGTCGTGCCATTTGCCGGTGGAACTTGAGCATAAGGCATATTGGGCTCTTAAGGTGGTTAATGTGGATTGGAAAAAAGCTCAAGGTGATAGGGTTATGCATTTGAAAGAAATGGAGCAATTTAAGAATGTGGCTTATGAGAATTCTAGGATTTATAAAGAACGTACCAAGAAGTTTCATGATTTGCACATTCAGGGGAAGACATTTGGTCCGAGAGATTTGATACTTCTTTTTAATTCAAGGTTAAAGTTAATGCCGGGGAAGTTTCGGTCTCGGTGGTCTGGGCCTTTTAAAGTTCATCAAGTGTTCGATAATGGTACGTTGGAGTTGTTGGGGGATAATGGTCTTTGTTTTAAGGTAAATGGACATCGTGTGAAGAGTTAATATGTTAATGATGAGCCTTGTACGGTGTTGGATATTTCTTTGCGGTGACGAGGTATGTGCGTCGAGCTATCGACATTACACATAGCGCTTGTTGGGAGGCAACTCATCCATGGTTTTAATTGTGCATTTGATGTTTTCTTTTGTAGTTTAGTAGGATTCCTTCTTGGGGTATTGATTTTTTTGTTTCACATGTGTTAGGGGCCACCACAGGACTGAGAGGAGTGACTGGATACCGTCAACCTATTTTACAAACTTAGCCCATCTTGACTAAGTTTGGGGGGATATGTCGGCTGCCAGTTTTGGTTTATTCTTCTCCTTATCCTATTTTATCTACCTTTCCTATGTGTTTAGTCATGATTAGTTTTAGTATTTCCCCTTATGTTTGATGTTGTTACATTTAGAGTTGGAATTTGAATTTGGATTTAATTCGATGTGGTTGTATAATGTTTTTTGGTACGGATGTGTTGGATGTTTGAATGATTTTATCTAGTTTGAATGGTTCGGATTTGAGGTTAATTATTTTATTCTTCTAGGCCATTGTTGATGGATGTTGGATGATTGGATTGTGGAATGTATGTTAGAGCTAGTGGAATAATGTCTAATTTGTTTTAGATTTGGGAATGGCTTGTTTGGTGGAAAGATGTTTGGATGAGAATGATTTGATTGAATGTTTGTTCATATCTTGATGAGCTTATTTTATGGAAGTAGATTTCAAGTGAAATCTTGTTTTGGTGGATATGGGCTATTGTTGGAATTGATTTAAGCTCAATAAGTGGTGTGTTTGTGTTTGTGTAAGTACAATAAGGCCATCGGGGAGTGATTTGATCGAGTGGATGCCGATGGGTAACACTTTCTAATGCTTTCTCTTGCCATTTAGATTGTATTTGATTGTGTGTTAGATGTTGTTTAGGGTTGTGCATGCTTGTGTGAGTTGAGTGTTGATCCCAACTTGACTTGAGATATACTCTTGATGAACTTGAGGAGTATGATTCCTATTTGAACCGATGATAGGGTGAAATTATAGATATCGAAGCATACTAAAGTTAAACTTTTGAATTGCAAAGATTTGTGTGTGTTAATGCTAGAGACTTGACAAAGGCCGTGAGATTTGATCCTTGATATTGTCATATCATTTTCGTTTGTTAGAGGCGAGATTGCGAGTGAGAAATCTAGAACTTTCATCCGTTCTCTAGCTATTGGCACGAGCTTTTGACAAGAAAATGATATTAAGCCATCAATTCCTAGTCCTACCTTACACATTGGAGGTATAAGGTGTTTTATTTTATCGTTATTTGCCTTTCATACCATTGTTTCCCATGATTGAGCTTAATTGGATAATTTCTTTGGGATATGTTTAGGAAAAAGTCTGGGGGATGTGTGTATGAGGGTGCATACGGATTTTGTGAGTGTGGGTTTGTGAATTGATCCGTTTTATGAATTTGGATCTTGTTGTTATAGGCAAGAAAGGAATTGAGAGGAAAATGATGTGTTGAAAAGAAAAGAAACAGTTGAAAAGAATGAATGGTGCAAGTCAATAAAAAATGAGCACCAACGAATAACAAATTGAGTTATTGTGAAAAAGAAGAGAGGAAAAATATATTGGAAACATGCAATTGGCATGAAGGAAAAAAAAAAGAGGACTTTCATGTGGAATAAGCCTCGGGATTGGTTGTTGGTGATCAATTGCTTGGGGTTTTAGGATTTGTTGGAGGTTAGTCACTCTTGCCCAAAATCACCTACCGTTAGTCAACCACGCTATAACCAAATAAAAGACCTTCTTGATTCTAGAATTAAGCTCGTTGTAGTATAATGGTGAGATAGGATGCAAACCTATGGAAATCGAACTTGATATTTTGTGCTTGAGAGAATGGTCCCTAAGCACGAAAGGGAGTGAATTTCATTATGTTATCTATTTTATTGAGAGGTTTGAGTGTCTTACCAATATCCTACTTCTCTCATTTGTGAATTATATTGTATTGTTTGTGAGCTTGTTCTGGAAAAACACAGTGAATTGTTGCTTTGATAATTAAGATTGAAGCCTTTAATTTCTTAGTGATTGCTAGCTAAATAAGTTTTAGTTTCTTTGTCTACATTAAAAACTTACTCAATGATTGAAGTTACATGGATGCAAGCACAACACAATAGTAACCAGTAATCTAAGTAGACGAATTAAGAAGAACTCTGATTGAAAAACTTTATGCTTGATTTGCTTGATGTTTGGTTGATTTGTTAATCGAATTTTTAGCGTACCAGTGTTCTTCATGTTCTTCGTCTTTTATTTTTACAAATTTAATTTGTAATTACAAGGAAACAAAATAATATTTCTACAATTTTTGAAAAATAAATCTAACCACGTATTTATCTTGTGGATTAAAAGGAATCCTTTTTAATGGGTAGATTAACCCGAGAACTACGAGAAATGGAAAAACATACAATCCAAAAACCATACAATCTCATTTCAATAATAATAATTATCATGCAAATTCAGAAACAATATTATTTTTCCTGACATAGCCAGTCAATTCAACCTAACTCTGATACCAACTAAAGGGATTGCTGGCAAACTGAATTGCCAATCCATAATCCAGGTTGAAATTGGATATCAAAAATAAATTACTATGCCTACGAATAATCCTAGCATGCTCCTATTGATATGCAGAAGATGGTTTATGTTGAATACCTGGATTGTAGAAACTGTTGAAATGGGTGCGCAGAGATTTGATTCTCAATCCTGTTTCTTGCACAACAAGATATAATCCTACAACATGAAGGAATTAAATCCACTAAAATTATTAAGATAATTTTGAAAACTAGAGAGAGAAAGATGAGATAGATCCTCCAGGTCTGATCTTATTATCTGTATCATTCAGAAATCTTTTGAGGATTCCCTCCAGATTCCGTGCCAATCGAGAAGCAGAATTTCTTCCTTCTTTCTCACATAAAAATTGCCTATCAAAACTCCCAATTACTGGTCCGCTCCTTTTCAACTTATGATCTTGTGGTGTGTTGTAATCTGAGAGTCTGAGGAGTATTTATAGGAGAAATCTGATCTCATATGGGCTTGAGCTTTAATGGGCCAGACCAGGGACTAGAATTCATATAGCAAATATGACTTATCAATTAATTAATTCACATATAAAACCCAGAATATAATTAATTAATTAATATTGATTCATGCCACTAGAGAATCAATATTGTATTACCTATTCGCTACCACGTTATGAGGAACAGGTTGCATTGGCTCGGAAAATTCTCATATTTAAGGTTAACACACATTCATTAATTAATTTTAGCTTCGACAAGCTTCCAAAATTAATTAACATCTTTTATTCCTGAATAAATCCCTTAAACCATTTTCACTTATACTTGAACTTAATCAGACTGCAGGACTTTAGCATAACGAACCTTTTGAGCTGTTAAGGGAATGTCCCTATCCTACACTGGATATGGTTACCTAGTTCCAATCACAGACAGTCATACACAAATTGCTATCACCCAAGATACAGATATACAAGTTCGACGAGAACTTTCCACTATAGTATCTTAAAGTGACACACAAATCCGTGTATATCTTCGTACCTTCATTTAGGCATAAAATTACATAGAGCCATCAAGATCTAGATTCTTTTAATGTCAGATAAAAGAATCGATCTTCCTTAGGTCCTATCAATGCGTACCGCACGCACCGGACATACCAAGTAACTAAGATAAGTTTCTTATTTACCGCGTATGTTGCAGCTTACCCCGACAGTCTATCTTGGGGCTGTCTCAGTTGTGATACCATTCTATCTCGCTTGGTTAACCGATCCATATGATCTTCTATGATCTACTACATACAGTATGATCTCCCTGTCGGTGAGATAAGAGGATACTTGCTTTTGCGACACGTGTTTGTCAATTCAGGCAGTAGATGAATATACAACATAAATGATTCCCAGTATATTTACCAATAATCCTTGTACATAATATACTAATCATAATGCTTTCAGTATACAATTCCATTTAGGAAACCTTATGTAAACTTGAAACCTGACCCTCTACCAGCTTATTAGCGGTGGTTTTTGACAATATCAAAAGTGGAAAATTGTTTGGAGGTATTCCTAACTAATTGTTATTTTGATATGTCGAAAGAATGTAAAGAAACCACCAAGTTAGAAGTGTCTCTAGATTAGCTTAGTTCGCAGTCCTGATAGGATATATATTGAGTTGTAATGTAACTGAGAAAGCTGACCAAGACAAACTGGGTGGGAATCCAAAACCCTATTTGGCATCGTGTGAAGAGAAAGGAGAGACTAACCTCAGTTTGAAGTTGACGCTAAGGGAGACTAATCGAAGACACTAGCTTGAATCATCTCTAATTTACAAGTTCAGTTTCTAATCACACAAAGAGACAAAGAGAACAAGTCAGAGGAATAATTAAGATCAGTCTTTAAGAATGGAGATCCCTTAAACATTGATAAAGCACGAACCAGTTCGGATTCCTCGGACTGGCAGAGCCGTTTTGTCATAAAAATAGAGTGTTGACATCTTGTGTCGGAAAAGGACGTTGCTGGTGCAAGACTTCAGGAAAAGCAACCTGCTTTCGTAAGAAAATAGACGCATTAGATTTGACGATGATCAAATATCTCTAAACTGCTACAAATTTGAAATGTTTCCATTTCCCCTATAAAATAATGAAGTACTTAGAGTTATAAAAATATAGAAACCTGAAAAAAGCAATGACACTCTGCGCAAGTGAAAACTTGAAGCGTTTCTGTCGTCAAGGCTAACTCTCAACCTACCATGTGCCATTTCTTGAATACGAGACTCGTAGCTTCTAAGCTCGAGTTATTTCTTTAGTGTTCTTTCTCTCCAAGAATGAACACAACAGTCACTGCAGATCTCCAGCAGTGATTATTATGGGCGTTATGCCAACTAATTCGATAGTCCGGGAGGAACTATTAAGCTCTCAACCTCCAGAGGAGGAGGTTTTCTAGTGTGTCCACACTCTATGTCTGCGAAGCCAAAGTAACCAGAGGTCTGCACAAGTGTGCTAGTGGACTGGAAGACACTAACATCTACCACCTAGTGATAGATTGCGAGACCATTCTGTAATGAAGGCTTTGTAAATTTCTAGACCACTTTCTGAAGAAAGGACATAAGACGTGTTGTCCGAACATTTATAAATCTTTGCTCTTTATTATTTTTTACGTTTCTATAAGGTTTTTGAAACTCAATACATTCTAATGTTGTAGTATATACGATTTGACTTTTTGAATTCCTACTTGCTAACAAACTGTTTTCAGAAACACAAACTGGTCAAGAATCACCAGTTTGTGATTTGAAAATTTCCGCTGCACATTATACTTACACTGATCTGGGGACCAACACACAATATTTTTTTAATAGAGAGATTAATTTTTTTTTCGTAATGAGGCTTAATGCTTGTTTGCTTAGATAAAATGCATGTTTGATAAGATAAAATGCACAATATTGAATATAAATGTTGTAAGTAGAGAGATTAAGCATTTTATATCGCAATGTAATATTAATGTAGGATATTACCCCTAAAATGAATAAAATTGTAGTTAAAATGCAAGTTTCAAAATTATCATTCGTTGTATATAATTACTATATTGTCCTTTAATGTAGGATATTGACCCTAAAATGTCGCATTTTTTAATTAGTTGTTATGTAATATAATCTATAGATCTTGCAAAATCAATAGTCGAGATTCTTTGTCATTTCTCATGCTAAGGTCTATATTCATTGGAACATTACCATATATATAGTGGATTCCATGTTAAAAGTTGGTTTGTATTACGTAGGAATTAATTAATTTAACTAAAAAAATTAATGATGATTTCATGCTTAATTGCGTTATAAATCATTCTTAATAAATTAAGCATGATTTATAAATAATTAAGCACACAATAAAATTATGCTTAAATTCTCAATCTATGTCAAAATCTCAACAATTTATGCTATTAATCTATTTGCTGAGATTCATGTCTATTTAACACAGACTTTAATTTTAACACTAGATCATACTATATATTTGTGATGGATCAAATGAGAATGTCTTTCAAGATGAGAAATAAGAATAAGTCCCAGCCTTTCAATTTTTGACCCAACGCTCAAGAGTTAATGGATTCTAGGTCATTTTTAGTGTAATTTATATGCATTATAAAGTAATCAGATTTTGCCATTTATTTTAACTAATATTATATGCATTATATAACTAATATATATGCATTGTATAAAAAGCATGTATTTATGCATAATACTATTCATTTTACGAAAATGAGTAAAATGAATATAAAGATGCGCACTATAATGCATATAAAACTGCACTAAAATGATTACATGAGATTCCATTTTAAAAATTGGTTTGTATTAATAGGAATGAATCCGCATCAATCATATATAAAAACCCAATGGTTGAGATTCAATTTTTTTTTTCAAGATTTCAGGTTTAATTGCATTATAAATCATGCTTAATCAATTATGAATGATTTATAAAGCAATTAAAAATTATACTTAATTTTTCAATTTTGTATGTTTAGTTTCAACCATTAATACTATTAATTCAATGATTGTAATTAATTTTTATCTAATACAAACATTAATTTTAATATAAGATAAAAAAAATACCGGATCACAACTATATATTTATATATATATATATATATATAAGAAGGGAGCGGATCCGGTGAGAAAGATCTTAACGTGAGAAAGTGAGAAAGATGCTTGATTGCATTCACGGCATTGCTTGATTGTATTTAGGTCGTTGCTTGATTATGTTTAAGTTGTTGCTTGATTATTTTGTTGCTTGATTGTGTTTTAGTCATTGCTTGTTTGCAAATTAACCATTGATTTTTTTAGATCTGATGGACATGATTTATTCTTTTTTCTTACAGGGGGATTTTTTTTTACATGATCCCTCCTCTATATAAGAAAATATGTATATACATAAATATATTCGAAGTCTAGATGAAGCCTAAAATTAGGTGCATGTGGAAACGGAGCAGAAGATAATAAGATAAAGAAAAGGGGTGGTGTAAATGGATATGGGGAAATAAAGAAAGATAATGTCACATCTTTTTCAAGCATATATAGCTTGATGGACCACTGCAAAAATCAACTGCCTAAAGAATTAGGTCCTACTCTAACTACTGCCAAACACCTTCGCCAAATTAATCATAGCCTTCATTATTTCTCATTATTATTATTATTTTCATATTTCTAAATTTTAATCAATCTTGTCCATTTGTCACAGTCTTTATTATTTCTCAATAAATCTGAACCATCAGTTACACTTTCTTATTTTATTTTCATTTTTATCAATATATTGAGAGTTCAGCAATGTTTAAATTTAAATTGAAAGAAACGAGAATGAAATGCGAAAATTAACACATAAATGTATTAGGGCTGTTTTTCTCTTGAATATGTAGTTACCTTTTCATGTGATTGCATAAAATTAAGAGACAAGAAATAATGAAAGTTACACGCAATAATTAAACATTAATATATGTGCAATACATATCTATAATCTATTTAATCATTAAACTAAAAACATAGTTAAGAGTCAATTTAACTCTTCGACTATTCTGTCTGGATCAAATTAGCCTCTCTGTGACTATTTAGCTCATTTAAACTCTTTCACTTTGAAAATTAGCTCATTTGAACCCCTTAATTATTAAAATGACCGGTATACCCATTTAAAGAGATTTTAAACAATTTTTTTATTTTCTTTTATTTTACATATATTATTTTATTTTTAACTTGTGCAAATAAAAATACTCAACGTAATAAAAAGATTCACAAAATATTTATTATATTTATTTTGGATGTAAATTGCTAAATATTAAATTTATAATATATTTACGTACTTAAGTTTATAAACTCTTATTTATTAAACAAAGGAAAAGAATGTTACAAAATATTAATTAACACATATTACACCATAAATAATTTTATGACAAAAATAATAATAATAATTATTATTATTTTAATTAATAAATGTAAAAAATAAGTTAATATTTAATTATTTGAATACACGTGTCTCGATTTAATTGGCCGTGAAATTTTTATATGCACACCTAATTCAAGAAATTCTTTATCAAAATTGGAACCTAAAATCATGAGTCAAGCCAGAGCTGCCTGCATTCAGAAATCGGAAGTATTTAATATTTTGTATGCATGAAAATACTATTGACACAAATAATGAAGTCAACAACTTTTCCTATCTTATGTGAATGCTAGAAACTGGGCATGTATTATTATTTGAATTTTGATCACGAAAATTTATAAATTTATGTATGAGAAGTCTTATTTATAATATACTATAAATTAAATATTTAGGAATTTACATAATCCAAAACAAATATAATAAATTTTTTGTGTATTCTTTTTATGACGTTGAGTATTTTTATTTGCACAAATTAAAAATAAAAAATCAAAATAATATATGTAAAACAAAAGAAAATAAAAAAATTGTGTAAAATCTCTTTAAAAAGGCATATCAATCATTTTAAAAGTTAAGTGGGTTTAAATGAGCCAATTTTTAAAGTTGAAGGGTTTAAGTGAGTCAAATAATTAGGGGTGAGTATTCGGTTATTTCGATCGGTTTTTGCCTAAAAAATAACCGAACCGAAATAACTGAAATTTTTTTGGACACAACCGAACCGAATAATTATAACTGAACCGAAATAACCGAAAATTTTTCGGTTATTTCGGTTTAAACCGAATTTTTAAAAAAAAATTATAAAACCTGAAAAATAATCATATTTCTTGAATAATTCAACAAAAATCTAAACATAAAATAATCATCAATACAACCTATACTTTTAAAACAAAAAATTTCAACATAAATTGAATTAGGATATGCTTGTGCGGCGGTGGGTGTAGACAAATTAGGTTGAAGACGTGAATGAATTATTTAGGTTTAGTGGTGTTTAGGTTTAGATTTTTTAGAAATAAAAAATTATTTGTATTATTTATATATTAATTATATATATAAAATAATATTATATATATAATTTCGGTTTTTCTGTTATTTCGGTCTGGAAAAAAATATAACCGAACCGAACCAAAATAACCAAAATTTTTTAAAAAATAAACCGAACCGAACCGAAAACCGAAATAACCGAACCAAAATAACCAAAAAAATTTCGGTTCGGTTCAGTTTTTGGTTATTTCGGTTTCTTGCTCACCCCTACAAATAATCAAAGGGTTAAATTTACCTTCATCCCTTTAAAAAAAGACGGAAATATTATTTGAGCAGTTATTTCACTCTATAATAATGAAGCACTATTTATGCTCATTATTTAATAAATCTTAATTCTAGTTATTAGTTCAAATCTTTTTAATATTGCTCTATTTTAAACTTTCTAAATTACAGATGTAAATTTCTTTAATATTTTAATTTAAGTTAGAAAATAACATTATTAACTTTTAAAATGTGGGTACATATATCTCTTTGATTTCCTTTTTTCTTTTTTTTTTTTGTTTTTTTTTAAATTAGTATTTTTTATTTTATGCTAGAAAAACATAAAATGTAGGTACATCAATTTAATTTCTTACATTACTTAAATTAGTAATTTTTCTTTTATGCTAAAAAAGTGTATAAAATGTGGTATATCAATTTGATTTTTTTGCTTTACTTAAATTAGCATTTTTATTTTACGTTAAGAATATAACATATGGCTATATAAATATGAACTGTTCGATATATTTGATAAACAAAAAATTATTAATATATATACATATATATACATACATATATATAATACTTACTTATAATAGTGTACATTTTACTAAAATCATAAATAATATTTAATAATAAAAATGTCTATGGCTGAAACGTCGCTTTCTTCACATTTAATTAGCTAAAACAAAATGGTCTCCCATTGCTTAGTTACAACAATTAGGATCCTGTATGAGATCTGTGACTAAGTTTAGAGGTAAATGTAGTAGGAATATTGATTATATCAATGTTAAATAAAAGAGAATAAACAATACAGCTGGTTACTACAATCTCCAATAACCCTATCTGGCTCTATTTGCGTAGGTGTGATTTTAATTACATTAAAAGGAAAAAAATTATACAAGTTTTACTTTATAAATATGATAATTAAATAGTGATGAACTAGCATGTGATCTGTCTCTAGTTTTCGCAAATCTACTGTATTAAGCCAACCTTGATCGTTGTATTAAGCCAACCTTGATCGTGGTGAGATTATATTTGCTGCCAATTGCTAACTTTTTTTTTTTTTTTAACAATTATTGGATACAAATATGATAATATGTAGACAAATATATATATATATATATAGAGTTGCGTTCATTTCTGAACTAAGTGTTGTGAATGAACAGTGAACATAAATCCTACCTTTGATTTATCTAATCCAGCGGCTCAATTAATGACACGTGTTAATTAAATATTATTATTTTTATTTCATTAAGGGTAGTATGGGTAATCTAGTGGAATTAAATTATGGACGGTTATTAAGTTTGGTAACTGCAATATTTACTCAAGATTTGATTTATATCATATCTTTTTTAGGTTCCTCTTTATTCGATCCTTTCTAACTACTGCAATTAATTTATTTTTAACATCATCGCCTTAATTATACATTTTTTCATTTTTTTTTCTTGTTTTACGAACGTCCATTTGCGCCATTTTTGTACGAACGATTTATATGTTTAGTTTTTTTTCATTTCTTGTTCGTTGGAATGTATACTTTTTTATTCTTTCAGTCGTTGTAGAATTGTTGGACTGAACATTGATGGGAATGCTGAACATATATTCTTGACGGTCAAGAGGATGAAAACATAATTAATGATACGAAACCTATTGATAAAATGACATAAAGTCATCATAAAAATGATATTAATTTCTGCTATTTTTCTAACTTCAATTCTGAAAAAATGATACTGATAATGTTGTTTAATGATACTTTTGCAGAAAGAAAATGATATTTCAAGTTCTGAATTTATACAACAATTTTTTTAATTACTTTTTTTCCTTCATCTATTCTGAAATCATGTACATAAAAAAAATGCTATGTTTAAGTTCGAAAACTGATAAACAATTTTACATCTAACATTAAAACGAATAATATGTTAAAGCTTGCTTATTTAAAATTTTTAAATTTCTCGCCTTGCTATTGACAAATCTGAAAAAATGATACAGATAATGCTTTTTAATGATACTTTTACATAATGAAAATGATATTCAAATTCTGAATTGCTACAACAATTGTTTTACTTACATTTTCCTTCATCTATACTGAAATTATGTACAGCAAATGGAATGAATTCGTAACTGAAGATGAAGCACCCACGGTTGTTTTCTTCGTCGGACCCATTAATGGTTAATTTTGTGGCCGTCGTTCTTCGTTCAACCAACCCTAGTTACAAATTGAAAAAAAAAAATCACCGAAACACATATTGGTGTTCGACTAATCTATTCTAGAGAAAATTTCAGAAGATACTGCACAAAAAATGATATAATCTCACCGGAAAACTCTGATAACCGTCCATCTTCAACTTGTCGCACTTCACGGTGTTTGGAAGTTCTTCTCTCGTTGAATTTCAATTCACCTTTTTTGTTTTAATTAGCAGCCATTAATGACACTCAACAACCACCCTAAATTTTGGTTTAATTTTGACAAGATCGTGGGTTGAATCTATTTGGTAACTGCAGCCGTGAAGATCGACTTTCAGTTTTTAGTCTGCACATTTTTTTTCCTGTTCCTAAAATGCCCTTTTAATGATACGTTTGCAGCAAAAAAATGATACACGACATTTTTAAATCTGGGACGTTGATTTAGGGAATGGATGGTTAGATATTGTTCTCTGTTCATTCACAAAGACCTGTTCAGCCTAGATCACTCCCCTATATATATATATATATATATTGGTTGATCTGGTGAAAATATCCCTTGTCGTGAGAAATGAGAATAAATCTCGTCCATAAATTTGGTAACATCAACGATCCAGATTACATAAAAGCTTCAACAAAAAACGCAACATTTTATCCTCATTTTACTTCATTAAAGGGCAACATAGTCATTACGAACAATGAGCGAACTTCAGTTGTGTTCATTTTATCTACTATATACTTCATTTTATCTTCAATCTACTTCATTAAATTCAAAAACAACATTTGTTATTTGAAGTTATACTTTATCTAGCGGTCATTGTATCGCTCGTAAGATAATTATATCTACTAAGATATTCATTTTAGATATTGTATTATGCATTATGATGTGAGATTTTTTTTAATCTTCACTTAGGTTTTGCACACATTTTCATAGGTTTAATTAAATAACAGCTTTCTCTTTCCTTGGAATTAACTGACTGTCGCTCCCTTCAATTTTGACCATACATGGAAGTAACACTTTGATAGTTTGAGGAATTGATGCAACATAATCATCTTCAAACATATTCTTTTTCATTGATGAATTGTTATAGTTAGCAATTGAGTCATCCAAATAATTTATAAAATTATCCAATACTCTAAATTTCTCTCTTTGTAAGGCTTCAGCGTATCAGCATATTCTGGTATAAATGAACCCGAGAACAAATAAAATGAATAACATGCTACTAAAAATGAAATCAATAAAAAATAATAAAAAAGAATAATTGGAGTTTACAAAAAAATGAAGCTGTAATACCTAATAATGAATAACACAACACTACAGATGAATAATTAAAATATAAAAATGAAAGACTTTAAATTTTTTTCGAAATAATAATTCTCAAAACAATATATCAAAAACAATCTCATTAAACCATAATCAACAAATATCATCTAAAAACTTCAAACAACTGGAATACATATGATATTCAAATAAAAAACCAGAAAGAAACGTAAACTTAGAAAGTACAAAAACTTTGTATCTAACCTTAAGAACCAATCAAAACCAGAATCCAATCGCCAAAATCATGTATATGAATTAATGAGGATAAAACAAACACGAAGACGAATTGTGATATATTGAGAAATATCAAAACTTATTCAACAAGACAATCAAAATCTTATGGAAAATCGAAAAAAAATGAGTTACAGATCTAAATCGTGTAAAAGAAGGAAACAAAGAAATTTGTTTATTTGAGGGAGATACCATGATAAAAACAGGTTAAATATCAATGATACCCTTAAATATGTAACAATGAAGTATGCGGAGGATAAAATGAAAACGAAAATTATTAAAGCATGACCGCAGATCTTGTGCTATCAATGACTAAGATTTATTCTCATTTCTTACATTAACATCTATTCTCATATAATCTAGCATATATATATATATATAGAGGATGGATCATGTAAAAAAAATCCTCCTATGAGAAAAAAGAATGAATCATATCCATCAGATCTAAAAAAATCAATGGTTGATATTGAATCAAGCAACAACTAAAACGCAATGAAGCAACAAAATAATCAAGCAACAACTAAAGCACAATCAAGCAACATTGCAATCAAGCAACGACCTGAATGCAATCAAGCAATGCCGTGAATGCAATCAAGCATCTTTCTCATTTTCTCACGCTAAGAGTTTTCTCACTGGATCCGCTCCATATATATATATATATATAAATGTCAACTAGACTAGCTCACTAAAGTTTGGGCCAGCATTACCGTTATCGAATTGATTCAACTTCAAATTTTTTGAATAAAAAATCTCGACCCTAATCCTAACTCTTTGATTTTCGAGCTAGCTTGTCGTCACTACAAAAAAAACTATGTGTAGTGACAATAATGTTCGTGACATTAAAATTTTTGTGGCTAAAAATACATTTTTAGTAACAATTATGTATTTAGTCACAAAAAATGCAATTTGTGACAAATTAATTAGTTGCGGATATTTATTGTCACTAATGCTAGTCACAATAATATTTTTGTGACTAAACATATATGTATAGCAACAATAAATTCTTTTGTCACAATAAATATGATTTGTGACAATTTTATTAGCTGCGAATATTTATTGTCACTAAAGTTAGTGACAATAATATTTTTGTTACTAAACATATATCTACTGCAACAATAAATTTTCTCGTCACAAAAAATATGATTTTTGACAATTTCATAAGTTGTCAATATTTATTGTCACTAATATTAGTGACAATAAATTTTTTGTAACTAAAAATACTATTTTAGCTACAATTAATTTTTTTATCACAATAGTTTTCAATTTGTGACAATTTCATATGTTGTTAGTATTTACTGTCACTAAAGTCACTGACAATAATTTATTTTGTTGCTAAATCCATTTTATAGTGACGGTAACCAGATTTATCTCAATAAATTATAAACAGTGATAATTTAATATATTATCAATGAATTCGACAATAATAATATTTTTTTATTATGTTTTAATAAAATTTCAAAATTTAATAAACTCCACTAGTTCATTAGTAATAATTTTTATTAGCCATTAGTTTGCTTTTGGTTACGTAATATCTAAAACTTTTAAATTTTATCAAATTCTATTACATACTTCCAAATATATGAAATTATATCCAACATTATGTTTTATTAAGTAATTTGATCCCCATCAACTTAATACTATTAAGATCTTATTACATTTTTGGTTAAGACTATTATGATATTTACCCATATTAAACAAAATTCTTGATGTGGCAATTAAATAATAATTGAATATTGACTTTATATATTTAAGTAATTAAATTATATAAATATTTGTATAGATGTAATAAATATTAATAAAAATTTACATTTAAAAACATTTAAAATATGATTGAAGATTATGTTACTATATTAAAATTAAACTATTTGAAGGTGATAAGATTCAAAATGCGTAATTAAGTTGAAATTCAGATTGAATTAAAAATTTAATCATGTATTTAAATAAATACACACAATTAATTAGGATTATTGAATTTTTAATAAGTTAATTAGGCATTAAAAATATTAAATAATGCGTAAATTGTTTAGTTAAATTATAATTTTAATTACATAATTATGAAAAATTTATGTTTAATATAAATTAAAATCTTATGTTATAAATTCTTTTTATTAAAACTTAGTTTTTATTCAAATTTAATTCTTAGTAATCTTATAAATTAAAAAACTACTACCACTTCGACAAATTCTAAATAATGAAGTAAAAGTGAATATTGTGTAGTAGTTTTTTAATATAAAATTATATAAAATTTCATTTTATTAATATTTACATTTTACTTTTATTTTTTAGAATTCGCTGATGTCATAGTAATTTTTTAATTAGTAAGATTGTCAAGATTTAAATTTATAAAGTGTGAAATATATTTTATAAATTTATTAAGTTTAGATAGATAGCCACTATTATCTTATATATATTAACTATCCAAAATATTAATAATTAATCACTTGGTGCAGTGGATAGATATAAAGGATTTAATTAAGAGGTAAAAGGTTCGAATCCTGTTGGAATCACTAAATATTAATTTTTTATATGACTATGTGCAGGGTCCTGATTATTCATAGGTGCGGTGCGGTGCGATGATGGCTCGCTGGTCCTAATTGCTCGTGGTGCGGTACGATGCCGGTGGATTCAGTCGATGGTTGGTTGTGGCTCGGTGGTGGTAGGCTAGATGCGGTTCAATGGTTGGGTGTGGTGCGGTTGGTTAGCTGTGGCTCGATGTTGGCGGGTTAGGTGCGATGCAACGGTTGGGTGCGGTTCAGGGCATTGTGGCTCAGTGGTGGCTCGACCGACGGTTAGGTACGGTGTAGGTGGGTTCAGATGATCTGGTCAACAACAACTGGATATTTTAGTGATGGCAATTTTTTGCTACTAAATTTGAAGTTTTTGTGATAATTAGTGTCGTGGAAAAAAGGTGTTTATTTAGTGACAACACTTATGTGTAACTATATAATGATATTTTAGTAACGACAAATTATGCTACTATATTATAAAGTTTTAGTGATTATTATTATAGTGGCTAAAACAAGTTTGTTTAGTGACAACCCACTTGTGCAGCTATATCATGACATTTTAGTGACGATTATAGTTTGCAACTAATTAATAGTGAATTAGTGATGAAAATTGGAGTCACAATAAAATAGAGAAATAGTGACGACTATCGTAGTTCGTCGCTAAACCCTTTAGCCACTATTCAGTAGCCACGACACAGCGACGACACACAATATTGTCACTAAGATGCTACAGTGACAAAATTCATATTTATAGTGATAATTTTTGTCGTCATTATAGACCATTTTTTTTGTAGTGCGTGTAAATAAATTTAAAAATTATTATAACTTTTTTATTATTTTATGAAAAAAATTGTGCCATGATATGTTTTCATCTCTCTTTTAATCTTGTGAATGATTAAAAATGTATGAATTTTTTGTCATCTTTTATCAAAAACCCAAAACACATATCAAACTTTATATATTCATCAACTTAAATATTAAAATATATTATTTTCTTATTTTATCAATATTTTAACTTCATGATTAAATAACATTACAGAAGTTTATTATTTACTAAAGTGTTAGGAAGTATTCCTACTTTATTATTGGTTGTTTTGGTGTGTCAAGCCAAATAACAGTTTAGAGTGTCTATAGATTATCTATAGTTTGTGCAAAACTTGTAATTCCCTGTTAGGATATTTATTAACTTGTAATGGAGCAGATAAAGACAAATTGGTTCGGGACCTAATCCAACAGTTTGGGATGTGCAAGGAGTAAGAAGAAACTGCTAATCAGTCTACCAGTTTGGGATTCTCACTTTCAAAAAAATGGGAGAACTCACCAGCTTGGAGGACACCAGTTTACAAGATATTCTAACTCACACATAGAGACAAAGAGAACAAGTCAGAGGAATGCTTTTCAAGGCCAAACTTTAAGAATATAGATTCCTTAAAGGCTGAAGACCCCTGGTGTACAATCAATTTCGATTCCTCATATTGACGAACAGAGTCCTTCTGATACAAATACAAGTCAATACCTTTAGTAAAAAAAGTAGGAGCAGGTGCGGATTTTTTAGAAAGCAACCTGCCCTTTGCGAAGAGAGAGAAGACGGATTGGACAACATCCAGAATGCTTCTAAATGGCAACAATTTCAAATCTCTCCATCTCATCTATAAATAGACGAAGTGCTCTAAGAGAGATAACTACTGATGACTATAAAATAAAAATATCGAACATTTGAAGTGCTGTCGAAATTCAAGCTCAAAGTTTCAAATGTTCAAAGCTTTTTCTAAGCTTACCATGTGTCAATATTTGGACACGAGACTCGTTACTTTGAAGTACAAGTTTACATCTTAGAGTCCTTACTTTCCAAGTAAGAGCATAGCAGTCACTACTTATCTCCAACCTTTGACTATCACGGGCATCTAGCCAAAGAGATCAACAGTTCGGGAAGAACTTAAAAACTCTCAAGTTCCAGAAGGAAGCTGCGTGGTGTGCCCACACTCCATTTCTAGGAAGCAGAGGAAGCAACGGCTAGGACGAGTGAGCATGTGGACTAATGTACAGTGGCTTTCACCAGCTTATGAGAGATCGCGAGACACATTGTATTATGAAGCTTAGTGTATTCTAGACTTAAGGTTTGAAGAGAGGACGTAGGATTCTTGTGTCCGAACCTCCATAAATCCTTTTTGCACTTTACTGCTTTATTTTCTTATTTTCAAGTATTTCAAACTCAACACTCTCTAAGTATTGGAGTACAACTGAAACAAACTTAAACTAAAACTCGCTAATAATCAGTTTTCAAAAACACAAACTGCTTAAGGACTACCATGAGTGCAAGATACTTAAAATAGTTATGTTGCACATTTCAAAACTTTGATCTCAGGAATAGCAAATGGTATTAGAGTGGGTGGTTCATTGGACTACCTGTTCTGTAACTCAATTATGATACCAACAAGTGGTATCAGAGCAATTGTCTTCACAGATGAGCTGTTTTGAGTCGCTTAGGACCAGATCAATTTCCTTGACTATTTTCGTGTTTAGCAAGCAGGTTATGCAATCATAAGGATGAACAGTACATAGCTTCCACTATACTCGGTGGAGAAGTTCGCCATATGGATGAAGAGATCCACCATAGTGCTCAAGATTATACATCTAAAGATGGTTGAGGTCATCAAGATTACTTAATTCTCTTTCCGCTTATTTAGTTGAAATGCATGGTGGAATCAGGTTTGGACTCAACGCGACTCAGATTCAGACCCTATAGAGTTAAGGTAATCTCAGATCCACTACATTAAATTCATAGGAGCATGCATAGGTTTATTTATTCAATTGAAATTATTTTGACATCCATTAACGCTCCTGGTTAATGGATTTGTGATTTGGTGCAAAGAATTAATTCCTACAGTTAGATGATCCAGTTATTGACCAAATAGGAATTAGGCATCAATTATATGGCCAGAGAGGATAATTGGAGGCATCCGGAATGTCTTAAGGACAACTCGAGGTTTCCTCACTGTCAACAAAATAGTTGGAGACGACCCAATTATAAACATCCTAACTTTCATTTCAAGGAAGTTTAGTGCATTTGTTCACATGTAACTAGGATCAATTACTAAAGATTTTGTCGAGTCAGCTCCAATACAGAACAATCTCTCACATGCAATTTTTTGCATTGTTAAAAAAGAAAAATATATTGAAAGTGAAAGATTATGTTGAGAATAAGTTTTTAAGAAAGTAGATTTCGAAATGACTTCTGATAGGAATCAACAATGAAAGACCCACATTTAGTCGGGTACTTATTTCATGATTTTTGTTTTGTAGGACAATTCCTCAGTTCAAGGAAACAACTTTGAGGGAACACCACACCTTGAAGTAATTCCCTAGTTGCAATATCAAAGTTAAAAAGACCGAGAGGGTTGAGTTGAGACCTTGAAAGGACGAAACGGATTGCTCGAAGATGGGGGAACTTCAGCTGTTGAGCTTATCAAGTAGTCAACACTGAGAAAATTTCCTATTCATGTCAAAAGAAAAGAGGAGGCAATTCACCTCGTGAACCCGAGCTCTAGGCTTAAGAGCGAAGATAGTGAAACTCGCTAGAAAGCCAGTTATAGGAGAGAATAGAGACAAGAAGAATCCCAATTCCCAAATATTGGACTAGAAGCAAGTTATAGCTGAATTTAGAATGCTTAGATAACTGAATCCTAACTCTCAAATATTGGATTTTTTTTACTTAAAGGACTGTAAATTATATGTTAAATCAGTCTGAGTAGTCAGTGTTTAGTCAAATGATAGTGGATTATAACTGAGTTCAAGTTCTCATTTGCATTCCAATCGTGCAATGACTACCAGTTATCCCTAGCTGGTTAACTGAGGCAGTTCAAATTTTTGGATGGGAATCTCAAATTCAAACGCATTTATTAGTTGCATTAAATGTGGTCTAATCAAATTATAGAACACTATCCATAGTGGATAATACATGATCGTAACTGATGGATTTATATACTGGAAACATTATGATTGGTATATTATGTACAAGGTCGATTGGTCAATATACTGGGAATCATAAATGTTGTATGTTCATCTCCTGTCTGAATTAACAAACATGTGTCGCAAACACAATTATCCTCTTATCTCGTCGATAGGGAGATCATACGGTGTGTAGAAGATCATGGAAGATCGTATGGATCGTTTGACCTAGCGAGATATAAATAGTTATCACAACTGAGACAGTTCCAGGATAAACTGTCGGTGTAGGCTGTAGCATACGCAGTAATAAGCATCTTATCTTGGATGGCTTGGTATGCTGGTGTGGGGCACACATTGATAAGGACCTAAGTCGAGATCGATTCTTTTATATGACATTAAAAGAATCTAGATCTCTATGGCTTGACGAGATCCTAAGACAACATGAAGGTACAGAAGTATATGCAGATTGTGTATTACTTTGAGTTGCAGTGAAAGACTCTAGTTGAGTTTGTATAACTGTATCTTGGGTAATAGTTGTTTGTGTATGGTACTGGAACTAGGTAACCACGTACAATATAGGATGGTGACATTCCCTGAACAGCTCAAAAGGTTCGTTATGCTAAGTCCTGCAGGTTGATTAAGTTCAAGCATAAGTGAAAAGGTTTGAGTGGATTGATTCAGGAATATAAGATGTTAATTAATTAAATAGCTTGTCAGAGCTTAAATTAATTAATGAATGTCTGTAACCTTAAATGTGGGGATATACCGAGCCCATGCAACACGTACCTCAAAACGTGGTAGCAAATAGGTACGACAATATTGATTCTCTGGTGGAATGAATCACTATTAATTAATTAATTATATTTTGGGTTGAATATGGGAATTAATTAATTGATAGGCCTTATTTGCTATTTGCATTCTGGTCCTTGGTCTGGCCTATGAAACTCAAGCCCAATAGAAGTCCAGTATTTTCCTATAAATAGGTCTCAGTTCCTCAGATCACAACACACCACAAGATCATAAGTTGCACACAGCAAACTAGGTTTTGGGAGCTGTGGTGATCGACTATGATCTGAGAACGAGGAGGAAATTCTGCTTCTCAATCGGGCAAGGGATCTGATAGAGAATCTTCACCAGATTTTCAGATCGAGTTGGGATACAGATCAGAAGATCAAATCAGGAGGATTTTTCTTCTTCTCTCTCTCCTTGATTTTCGAAAATAATTGTTTTATTTTCTTAAGATTTATTTCCTCAATCTGTTAGGAATTAAATCTTCGTACGTGGGAAAGATCAAAGGGAATCTCCGCGCACTCGTTCTTCAGAGTTCATCAATCCAGGTATTCCGCATAAACCTTCTTATGCATAATAATATAGAAGCATTCTAGGATCATTCATAGGCATATCAATTTAATTTGATATTCCAATTAACGATCCTTGGCAAACGGACTTCGTGATTCAGTTCACGAATTCCGTCAATTGGTATCAGAGCCAGGTTGAATTAATTGGCTCTATCGGAAAAATAAAATTGCCTATGAATTGCATGATTATTATTATTGAATGCATGCTATGGATGGTTTTGGATTGAATTGTATGTTTTTTTCGTCCTCGTGGTTCTCGGGTTAATCCGCCCTTTTATATAGATTCGTTTTTCACCCACGAGAAAAATCCATGGTTAGATTTAGATTTTTAGATTGTAATTAGGATTATCCTATGTAATCTTTTATTTTAAAAAATTAAATCTGTAAAACGAAAAACAAAGAACACGAAGAACGAAGGACCGCACGACGGCGCCGGCACGGCAGCAGGCCGTGCACGGTGGTCGCGTGTGGCGAGGGGCACGGCGGCCACGACAGCGGCGCAGCTGCGTGGAAACCCTAGGGTTTCAGCACGCTGCGTGCGAGCGCGACGGGCAGCAGTCGTGCGGCCTACAGCCGGCCAAGCGCGGTGCGGCGGCTCCAGGCGAAGGTCGACGATACGGGGGCAGAGCAGCAGGAGGCCGAGGACGGCGACGGTGCGGCCAGGGTGCGCGCGCGACGCCGGCGGCTCTCCTCCCTCCCTCGGTCGGCGTCGGCAGGAGCCAGGTTGTGATGGCAGCGGCTTGCGTCTGGAGGCGGACCGACGGGGTGGCTCACGCGGGCGGGACATTGCAAACCTAGGGTTTTGATGCTGCACGCGCGTGGCTCACATTGCACTTCTTGCGCATTTTCTGGCTAGTCGTGGTGGCCAACGGTGGAGAAGAATTGTGAACGACAGTTCGGGCAACGGTCGGGGCAAGCCAGGGCGGCGGCATGCGAAACAGGCAACGGCCGGAGGAGGCGGCATCGCGGGCTGCAACCATGCACGTACGTCCATGGCTGCTGCGCATGCCAGGAGCCCTCACGGCGGCGGCGAGTTGCCGGCGGCGGTGGTTTGCCGGTGGTGGCTTATCGGGCTAAGTTCTCGCGGGCTATTGGGCTTGCAATGTTTGCTTAGGCCCGCGATTTGGTTAACTGGCCCAGTTGTCCAATTTTCTGATAAATCAAATCTTGGAGGCCCAGATTCAGAAATAAATTCAGATCTCAGTTCATGTAGTGGGAGCCCAGTCGAAGATCTGTATTATTAACTTCAACTTGTAATAGTTAGAATTAATTTTATTTCGTATCATGGGGGCACGAGGACATTTTTTATTTGCTTTATTATCTGTCTTCGCATGATATACGTGTTTAATTTAATTGCACAGAATATAAGCATGTTGTAGATAATAGGAGCACGTTTACTGCTTTTTTTTACAGCTTTAAAGCATGCTATGTGATTTATTTTGTGTAATTAATTATAACTATAAATTCGGGGTTCATGTCATGCATGATAAAATTTTAGCAATGTTATAATTATGGCTACATAAAATAATCTGTGCAATTTAACCTTATGAACTAAAAATTACTAAGCTCATGATTTAATTAAACCTCCACAAAGCGATCCTTTATTGGAAGTGGGTAATTTATTAGGTAAACGTGTATATGTGTAGCTTACTTAATTTATTATTCATAAGTTCTAATAGATAGGATTTCTTAAAACAAACATTTATTTCATGTGAGAAGTGGGAGTTCATGCGTAAACGTCTACATGTGTAGCTTGCGTATTGAATTTTCATAAGTTTTCTAGGGATTGAATTAAATGAGACAACCTTATTATAGGGATCGGGTGTGTTCTAACAGATCCTTATATGGGAGGGTTGGCTTTGGTGGTAAGCTAGCTTAGATGTTATCCTGAGTATAACTCATTTGTGATGTCCCTGTTGAATAGGATAATATGGTCTTAAGTTAGTCTCCAATTATTAATTCCATTTGTCTAAGGAACCCGAGCATGGATTGGAATTAAAGGACTGGAATTGAAAGATGCAGTCTGGTTAAGTGTTTTGTTGTAAACGTCCACATGTGTGGCTTGCAATAGTAATACTTAGGCAAATTGGAGGAAACATTTATATTTCTTTATCATAAGGTTTCTATTTTTAATTGTTTCAATAGTTTGCGACTATGTTTTAATTTCTGTTTTAATTTATTGTTTTCAGACATGTCTTTACCGAATGTAATCAATATCTTAGCACAAAACCAATTAATCGGTCCCAATTTCCAAGAATGAAAACGCAACTTGGATTACATCCTTGTCGCAGAGGAACACAAGTTTGTCCTTGATAAGCCTCGTCTGGCTGCTCCCACTAATGCATCGACTAATGAGGAAAAGAGCTACTATAACAAGTGGCTCAAGTCAAACAATATAGTGAAATGCTATATGATGACTACTATGTCCAAGGTACTTGCACAATAGCATCATTCATATGATATTGCTAGTGACATAATGGACAGCCTCACAGCGACCTATGGTGAGTCAGACCGAGCAGTCATATTCAATCTCATGAGGGAAATCGTGGGAAAGAAAATGGTAGAAGGTAGCTCGGTCAGAGAGCACGTGGTCGGCATGACTCACCTTATGGATGAGCTCACACTGCACGGAGGTGGTATCGATGCGGAAGCACAGGTTGATATCAACCTCAACTCTCAGCCAAAGTCCTATGAGAACATTATACTGAATGTTGTCATGAACAAGAAAGAGTACACCTTAACGAGCTACTTTATGACTTGATGGCAGCGGAATCAGTAATGCAGTCAGAAAAGGTTGCTTTGGCTACTTCTAGCAATCGTCCTGTTGCGCTGGTTGGCAAGAGGCGCAAAGGAATGTTTAAGAAGAAAGTCAAAGGTACAACTTCTGGTAGAAGGTCAAGAAGGACACCGGACGTGCCTGCTAAAAGGGACAAGTGTTTCAGGTGTGGCAAGGCTGGTCACTGGAAGAAAGATTGTCAAGTCAGGAAGACTGGACAAGGTGCGTTATGTCCATTTATAACGGAAACATGTTTAGCATCGGTTTCTGCCCATTCTTGGGTAGTGGATACTGGAGCTACTGACCATGTTTGTTATACTTTGCAGGGGTTCAGGCCGACAAGGCAGTTGAAGCATGACGAGATTGCCATCTCAATGGGCAGCGGAGAGCGAGTCTCAGCAGTAGCCATTGGAGATTTTCCTTTATGCTTTGAAAACAATGTTTTGATTTTGAGAGATGTTTTATATGTGCCAGTTTTTTGGCGGAACTTAATTTCAGTTTCCAAGTTATTTTATGATGGATATTCAGTTATTTTTGATAGTGGAGTTTCTATTATTAGTAATAACGGTGTTATCTGTCATGGCAAATACCGAGTCTTCTAGTGGAATGAATCATTATTAATTAATTAATTATATTCTGGGTTGAATATGATAATTAATTAATTGATAGGCCTTATTTTCTATTTGCATTCTGGTCCCTGGTCTGGCCCATGAAACTCAAGCCCAATAGAAGTCCAGTATTTTCCTATAAATAGGCCTCAGTTCCTCAGATCACAACACACCACAAGATCATAAGTTGCACACAACAAACCAGGTTTTGGGAGCTGTGGTGATCGACTAAGATCTGAGAACGAGGAGGAAATTCTGCTTCTCAACCGGGCAAGGGATCTGATAGAGAATCTTCACCAGATTTTCAGATCGAGTTGGGATACAGATCAGAAGATCAAACCAGGAGGATTTTTCTTCTTCTCTCTCTCCTTGATTTTTGAAAATAATTGTTTTATTTTCTTAAGATTTATTTCCTCAATATGTTAGGAATTAAATCTTTGTGCGTGGGAAAGATCAAAGGGAATCTCCGCGCACTCGTTCTTCAGAGTTCATCAATCCAGGTATTCTGCATAAACCTTCTCATGCATAATAATATAGGAGCATGCTAGGATCATTCATAGGCATAGCAATTTATTTTGATATTCCAATTAACAATCCTTGGCAAACGGACTTCGTGATTCAGTTCACGAATCCCTTCAGTAACATCTCACCCTATGATCTTATGGAAATAATGGATTTTTACGGAAATAATGAAAAATATGACAACTCATATAATCCCAAAAGTTCTTCCTGTCAGAAGATATGATAGAAGATTTGTTCAATGTTATTTGATAAATACTTGTCTATTTACACCTCCACTTTCAAACACCTTTTGCAACTAAGAGCGTCACACAATATTTAATTTCTCTATCTTCAACTCCTACTATGGCCTCCTCCAGTTTCCAAGTTTCTATAGAATACATCCCTATGGCTCAACTGTCTACCATGGAAAAGAGAAAGTCAAAAGAATCGACGAGACAACAAACAAGAGCTCTACAACTCATAAGAAACAAGATTCTAAATGTTCAAGGACTACCATAACTGTTCGACACTAACAATTCATTACAATCACGGAGAAACTGAAATTTCAACATTGGTATAGTTCCTAACTGCCACTCCCAAACGCTTTTAACATATCTTGTTGCAGAATCTTATGCTAATTTAAGAATAGTTGAAGATAAAGTTTTCTTCAAATCTACTATAAGCGGCAATGAGTTTCAAATATCATCTGACTTTCTGGATAAACATTTTGGACTCAATAATAGTGGATTAAACAGTGATGTCTATCTAGATGGTGTAGAGAATCCAAAGATTAATCACTAGAAACTATGGATTGTAGGGATTAATATAGAAAATTGAATCTCATGTCCATTAACCCGGAAGATTCATAGATGTCAAAATAATTATCATTTGATGATAAACCCTATGCATGCTCCTATTAATCAAATTGCAGTAGGGATTCAAATTTATCTTTAATCCGTAAGGTCTGAATCTACACTCGCATTGAAACCAAAGTTGATTCCACCTCATGTTCAATTAAGTCTGCAAAAAGAGAATTAAAATATATTGCAATATAATTTAAGAACTGTTGGGAAATTTGGCTAAGTTTCCCTTCCCCAGTAGCTACTTGCTTAGATTCTAGTTTGGTGTTTTGGTGGATCAAATCCTAAGTCCAACCAGCGTCAGTTTGTCTCTAGAATAGCTCTAGTCTCAAATGTAAAGTCCTGTATAGGTATTTTGAGTTGTAAGTCGCAGCTGATCAAGACTCATGCTGGCTACTGTTCACCAGCATGAGATGTGCTTACCAGTTGAGAGAAGTCTCACCAGCAAGCGGCTGACGAAGACTCATGCTGACACTGTTCATCAGCATAGAGTTGAGCTATCGACTGGCTACTGTTCACCAGTGGGAAGATTTCATCAGCAGGAGGCTGACAGATCTACCAGCAGAATATGTGTTCTGGCTGACACTATTCACCAGCGGTGAAGCCACCAGTCACGGGAGATTCCAAGAGATAACATCAGACGAATTGGTAGACCTTGATTGTGCTAAGGAAAGTCACCAGCAGAGACTGCCAGCACAAAGATCACCAGTATGATCTACCAGTCGGAGGTTATCAGCAGAATTGAAGATTCGCTCTCCCGAAGACTTAGAGACAAAAAGAAGATTCGTCTGAGGAAGTAACTGACAGTGTATAACTTTAAGGAGGATGCCTTAAAGTCTATCAGTTCAAGACACCAGTTCCGATTCCTCGTACTGACGAATAGTGCCGTTCTGACTCAAAGAGATCTGTGTCAGATAAAGCGGTCAAAGATATGGCGCTTTCCGGAAATTCCTACCTGCCGCCTGCAGAAGGACATGCGAGGACAGAGACTTTTCCGGATGTGTCCAAACGGCTAGTATTTGAATCTGAATCTCACGTCTATAAATACGTGAGATCCAACAGCATTCAATACTCTTAGCTATTCTTGCCCACTCTTAGCCATTCCTGAACTACCGAAAGCTCAAACGCATTCATATCAGCGTATAAGCAATCTTTCGAGGCTTTTCTTAAAGCTACTCCGTGTGTCAAT
>JAPKLW010001185.1:127189-189388 GCA_026898455.1 Plectranthus barbatus
ATCCTATATGCTAGAGTTTATGTCTCGCAAACCCCTGAACCTTAGAACTTTTTCTAATCTTGCCTAGTGAACTGTCGTCCTACTAGATCTACACCCTCTCACTAGAATTCATATGTCTATGCATTTCTCAGTGATCAGACAATGACAAAATAAAACTAAGCTCGATTAAGTTGCATTGTCGCACATGTCTGAGAAATCAACACAATTATCTAAAATCCCCTCGGCCTACTTCTCCTTTCGATTTCCATAGGTGATGGGTTTCTATTCACTGTCGTGCTCAAGAAACAATTGAAAAACAGGATCAAAGATAAGTTCAGTTATGCGAAACTAGATTCTAATATATATTCAAGCAGATGGTGTTTTGCTTCACAACCAAAGTGTTAAATAGAGTTAGCTCATATTCGAAAATAAAGGAAATAAAATCATAAGATCATTCATCATCCCAATACAACTTGAAAATCTATCAACAAACTATAGACAATGATCCCTTGTGTGCTCCGATTACTTCCTCTCCAAGCTCGACCTCCAAGCACCACTGCTCTCCGTTCGTGTGTTGTTGTTGTAATTGTCTATCTCCCAAAAAGTGCCGAGCCTCTTTGTTGATATTCTCTTTCCCTTAGCCGTTGATCGCCTTCTCCCTTCCAAGATACATCCACGCGTACAAATGTCACTGTTTCCTTCAGACAAAGGATCAGCTTCCTTTAGTGCCACCTGTTTCCCCAGCAGACAAGATCAAAAAGGACCTTTATCCTTGTCTATGAGTGGTCCCAGAGAGAGAAAGTCTTCAGTCTACTTGTTCATGCATTTCCTATGCTCAAGCATATCTCTCAACCAGCATGCGGCAGGTAAACTCTAGCATTCCAAACTTGGTCAAGACTTCACCAAATGCTTGCAAAAACTTATTAAAACTTGCACAATTTAAGATACTTTGACTAAAATGCAAATAAGCATAAACAAGCAAAAAGGACTCTGATTACAAACCATCTTATTCAAAACAACATCTAAAGTTCATGAAAAGAGATCAAAAGATAACTCTTTATGAGAGTTATCACCCCCCCCAAACTTAAGATGTTGCTTGTCCTCAAGCAACAAAAACAAACTAAACCAAAATAAAATTTGCAAGTAATAAGCTAGAATAGTTCATCTCCTTTATTATGAAGCCTTCAGCAAAAATTAAAAAGAAAGCATGAGTAGTGGTTCTCTTGATTGCTCAACTTCAGTCCTCGTTCTTTGCAAAGTTTAACAATATACATTCATCTAATCTTACAATCCAAAGTTATCCGAAAAAGAAAATTAGATTTCAAGATAGCTAAAACAGAGCTGAGCTTAACTTTAACTACTTATTCAAGATTCAATGCTCATCAATGCCATGTTTCTTTTCCTACCCAACCATCCTTTCTTGTTCTCAACTAATAGGCTTCACATCCCACTTAGATCAAAAGGACTTTAAAAGCTTCTAATGTTAGGCCACGGTTCAAGGTGAGAAAATTTGGAAAGAGTGACTTTAAGTCTAGAGGTGTTGTCTCCCTTGTTCTACCCTTAAATTTATTTCACTCTTCTTCCTATAACCCCCTTTTTTTTTACAATTTGTTAGTACTATCACACTTGGCTAAATCCCCAACAAACAATGTGGAAATTAGCTTTATTCCAAACATTTTATAGGCTAACACATATGCCTATTCTCTTTTTTTTTTTTTTTTTTTTTTTTTCAGGCCAAAGTGCCTATCTTTTCTTTTCTTCTTTTTTATTAAAACAAGGGTAACAAGGTAACACTTCGGCTCGAAGTGACACCCCCCCAAACTTGAAACACAACATTGTCCTCAATGTTAGAGTAGAACTAGATCGGAACAACCCTCTAGACTAGGACGTGTATGGACTGTGGCTAAACATGAAGTAGGTAAAAACAAGAAAAAGGCTCAAGCTCAAATCTAGGTGCAAAGGGAAATTCAATCATAGCAAATAAATCTTCTGAAGGCACAAAGATCAAGCAACTGCCTTAATCATCTCTAAGTAGTGCTCTTAGACCTAATTCATATCGACAAAGAGTGAACTTAGGGTAGATGACTTTTCACAATATGAAATTCCAGATGTAGTACCAGCTAAGCTCAAGCTCATGTCTAGCATACCAGGTTTATTCAAAAACAATGATGTGGTCTAACTTTGTTTCGTAGATCCTGATATTATGTACAAAGTTAAACAACGAAAGTAAACGAGGATTGACTCTCAGCAATCACCATCACAACCACACATGCAGAAGAAAGAATGAGGAAACAAAATTCGAGGCATCATCAGGCAGAAAGAGAATGAACTACTAGTCTTAGAACAAAATATTATAAAACCAAAAGGACTATCATGCTTTAACATGAAACAAGCATGAAAGTCTAGAAACTGATTCATCAAAAACTAACACCCAACTACTAAAAACAGAAATAACACAACCATACAAAAATTAAAATTGTTTTTGCAAAACAAAGATAATGGTGAGAAGGGACCCTGTCATCATGCTGAGCTTCCAGCAACTCCCCCCTTCTTTCCACGGCCACCCTTCCTTTTCATCAGCCGGCTGGTTTGAGTCTTGATCTTCAGGATCACCTTGTGCATCATTCGAAATCCTTTCAGCAACTTCGCCTGTTTTGCCTTGATCACAGACAGCTCCTTCTACAAAGCTTCCATTGCATCACCATCCGCAGCAGTTGCTTCCCCTTGAGCACGAGCCTGGGCTTGAGCATGCCTTTTCGTCAAGTAAGGTATGTTAAAGTAGCTCTTGGCAATACTCCGCGGCTCATCCAAGTGAAAAGGAACCCCTGCACGCTTGCAGAGTTCAGAAATTAGCGAGGGGCAGAAGAGTGGCCCCGCTTTCTTTGAAGCTTGAGCTATGATGGAATCAATGATGAATGGTGCGATGTCTATAGGATCTCCCTTCACAATAGCCGCCACCATCAAAATTCTTTCTTGTCCAACCAGAGTGTTGTGAGTTGTGGAACTAATCCGGTTCCTCAGGAAGTGGATCCAAGTGTTTGCCTAGGTTGTGAGAAGCTGGCTAGGGCAGACAGGTTGTCTTTGGTTTCATCCACCCATCGAGCTCCTGGTACAAAAACCACACCCAGAGCTTCATCTAGTTGCTCCCTTGTCACTGAGTTCAGCAGATCCATAAAGGTATCGGGCTGCGGCGGATGTGTTCCATAAACTACGTGAACCGTTCTTGGGTTCAGTATTACCTCCTTCCCTCGGACGATTGCCCTAAGCTCATAATCCACCCCTGTTGACTGCTCACAATTAGCATAGAACTCTCGGACGAGAGCAATAACTGGCGCAGGCTGTATCACCACGAATGGTTCCCAGCTTTGTTGTTCAACACTTCGAAGTACGTCTGTAGATAGTTTAGACAGATCCTTAAATCCCCTTTCCAGATTAAACTTGCGGCTCACAAGCTCTTGCATTCTTTTCTGATGGAGCTTTGATGAAAATTTTGGGATTCTATCGATCTCTTCTGCAGACAACTCTACAACCTTGGCCTTGCCACGCTTAATCTCTTTCTTCCTTGTGTTGTCGGCATTCTTCAGGGAGTTGACTCCCACTTCCTTGACAACAACTTGCTTCACACGCTTTCCAGTATTCTTACTCCTCAAAATCCCCTTGTCATCTTCAATAGTTTCCACCAGCTTCCTCTTCTTGGGTGTTGGCTTCTTCTCAGGTACAGGTTTCTTCCCTTTTGTGGTTGGTTTTCCTCCAGATGTGACTGCTTGCTCTTGCAATGCTGTAGCATTGACTGCTTCAACATCCTCTTCAACTTCGATGCTCTCACTCACTTCTTTTTCTTCAGGAAGAGACTGATCCTGGGTCTCCGAACTTTTCTGAGCACTGGGCTCACTCTCCGCTGCAGGCTCTTCAGACTGGCCTGCCTCTGTTTCCTTTGTACTATTAGCATCACCCTCTGATTTCTCTGACACATGCTCGCTTTCTGGCTCTTCAGACTGGCCATCAGCATTGTCCCCTGCCTCTGTTTCCACATCTTCAGTCTCCGATTGTTCTAATTCATGTTCTGCTTCTGGCTCCTTAGACTGGCCATCCACACTTTCCTCTCTTTCGGATTTCGCATCTTCAGATTGTGCATCGTCCTTGTCTTCAGCAACAACTTCCTTTGCGGGGTTCTTTACAGTTTTCAGTTCAAGTTTTGATGTGGCTGCGTCAACCAATTCCATCAGGTTCCCTTGCTTAGGCTTGGTACCCGCAGTCTTAGGCTTCTTAACTGGGTCATCAGGAATCTCCACTGGATTCTCTGCACTGGTAGGTGGTAACTTTGCATTCCTCTGAGCCATGATTGAGATAGCAGCCCTGCTTGACCTCCTCAATGGTGGAGTGGGCTCCGGCCTCTTAGCCTTCTTGGTAGTCTTGGGTTTTGATGAAGTTGGTCTCACCTTTTCAGGAGTCGTCACAGGGGACTCAAGTTCCATCCCTGGTCTCTTCTTCCCGCTTTACTTCGTCCTCATGTTCAAATCTACAAAATGCAAATTTCAGACCCCAATTTCTAAGAGCAACATATGGCATTCAATTGCTTAAAATATCTTTTCAAATCGACATGTTCACCCCCAAACTTTGAGTTCACTCAAAGTTTCATGCAACAGATCAAACACCAGTTGAAAATCTAAAAACATCACAAGCCCTAGCATAAACCTGTCAGACTATCCTGTCAGAACTACTGCATGCGAATCGCAATGATCACGGAAGCCAAGATAAGTATTTCAAATTTTTTCCAACTTCAGGGGTTCGATAATCACGCAAACATGGAGCATCAGTTCATACCCAAGATAATAAAGCAGCACAAACATCAAACCCAAACATACCCACCATTTCAAGTTACGAAATCAAATAAGAACAGGGAAAACTGAGTTCGGAAGAGAGATGGAACACCCCTAAAAGCAAAGCAGTGAAAATAAAGAAGAGTTCGTACCTGTTGCTCGCCGAAAACTTCCTTAAGTATGCACAGGACTTCCCAAGTTCTTTTACCCAATTTGCTAAAGATGGAGTGATTTTTGTAGATTTTCAACAATATCAATCGGGTATAAATAACTCTACTTTAAGCAAAACTCAGCACAAGAAATAAGGAAACCCCTTCAACTTCCCTTGTTTAGACACAACTTTTCCTTTCAACTCAAAAAGTAAATTTCCAAAACTGTCATTCCTAGGAATAACCGCATTCTCTCTCCTCAACGGCTAGTTGTTTAATCCCTATCCACAAGTTTTTTTTATTTTACTGTTTATCCCAGCAGATATTTTTTTTTATACTAAAAGCATAAAATACCTAAACACATATCACGAAACAAAATACTTAAAATATTCTACCTACTGAAATCAACTATACTAAACACCCATGTTACTCACAGGCTGTAGCATCTACTACCTAAGGTTAATTTGCAACAAATTAAAATTTAACTAGGCAGGAAAAATAAATGCTGAATTAAAATATGAATCCTAAGCTATCATCACATGCTTCATCTATTCCTCATGATAGCTTAGGTTACCTCAGCTTCAAGGCTCTGCCAAATTGAAAGAGGCCTTCTGATTCCCCCAACCTTTGTCATGATATTGCTTTACCCTTTGCCCATTGACCTTGAAGGTGCTTCGTGTGCTTTCATCTCTCAAATTCACAGCTCCATGAGGATAAATCTTCACCAAAGTAAAAGGTCCTGACCACCTGGACTTGAGTTTTCCAGGAAACAGCCTCAGCCTAGCATTGAAAAGCAACATCTGCTGTCCTTCTTCCAAATTTCTGTTTGCTATCTTGTTGTCATGCCATCTTTTCACTCTTTCTTTGTATATCTTTGCATTCTCATAGCTCTGCATCTGCAATTCTTCTAACTCGGCCAACTGTAACATCCTCTTCTCTCCACATGACTTAGGATCCAGGTTCAGTTTCCTAGTGGCCCAGAATGCCTCATGCTCCATTTCTAAAGGTAAATGGCAAGCCTTACCAAAGACAATCCTATAAGGAGACATCCCCAAAGGTGTTTTATAGGCTGTCCTGTAAGCCCACAACGAATCATACAGATGTTTAGACCACTCTTTCCTTTTAGTGTTCACCACCTTTTCCAAAACACTTTTCACCTCTCTGTTTGAGAATTCAGCTAATCCATTGGTCTGTGGATGATACGCAGTTGAAACCTTGTGGTTAATGTTGTACTTGGCTAGGAGAGGAGCCAAACTCTTATTAATGAAATGTGTTCCTTCATCACTGATGATTGCCCTTGGTGTTCCAACCTTGTAAAAATGTTTTTGTGCAGAAAATTTATTACAGTGGCATCATCATTGTGAGCACAAGCACAAGTCTCTACCCATCGAGAAACGTAATCGACAGCTAACAGAATATATTCATTTCCAAAAGAAGATGGAAATGGCCCCATGAAGTCCATTCCCCACACATCAAATAACTCTACTTCTATTATGTTGTTCAGGGGCATAGCATTCTTGGCTGGCAAATTTCCTACCCTTTGGCATCTGTCACAGTTCTTTACGAACTCAAAAGCATCCTTGAAAATTCTTGGCCAATAAAATCCTGACTGCAGCACTTTGGCAGCTAATCTCTGTCCCCCAAAATGCCCCCCATATGCTGAAGCATGGCATTCATTCAAAATTTCTGGGATTTTATAATCTGGAACACATCTTCTGAAAATTTGATCAGGATCCAACCTATACAAGGTCAGATCATCCCAATAATAGAACCTTGCATCGTGTAGAAACCTTTTCAACTGCTGTCCATGCAAACCATATGGCTTTCGGCCTGTAGCAAGATAATTTGCAATGTCTGCAAACCAGGGTGCATCTTCCTTGCATGCCATGAGTTGTTCATCTGGAAAAGCATCATTAATCTGTATTGTGTCATCCACTCCAAACGGATTTTCCAGTCTTGACAAATGATCAGCAACTTGATTCTCTGTTCCTTTTCTATCCTTGATTTCCAAATCGAATTCCTGCAGGAGAAGTATCCATCTAATGAGTCGTGGCTTTGCATCCTTCTTAGCCATTAAGTACTTGATTGCCGAATGATCAGTGAACACTATTACCTTGGCTCCAACTAGATAGAACCTGAACTTGTCAAAGGCAAATACCACTGCCAACAACTCTTTCTCAGTAGTTGTATAGTTCCTCTGTGCACCATCCATTATTTTGCTCGCATAATAAATTGACCGGAAAATTTTATCTTTTCTCTGTCCTAGCACTGCCCCAACTGCATAATTGCTTGCATCGCATATCAGCTCGAAAGGTTCATCCCAATTTGGTGGTTGCATTACAGGGGCTGTGACAAGTACAACTTTCAACTTGGTAAATGCCTTCATACAATCACTGCTGAAATCAAACTTTCTGTCTTGTTCTAGCAGTTCAGATAATGGCTTTGCTATCTTGGAGAAATCCTTAATGAACCTTCTATAAAAACCAGCATGGCCCAAGAAGCTTCTAACTGCTTTCACTGAACTAGGAATTGGCATTCTGTCTATTACTTCAATCTTTGCTGGATCCACTTCAATGCCTTTGTTTGAAATCTTGTGCCCTAAAACTACCCCTTGCTGCACCATGAAACAACATTTTTCCCAGTTCAAAACCAACTGTGACTTCTCACACAATTTCAGCACTCTCTCAAGATTTTCTAGACATGCATTAAAATCTTTCCCAAAAAGCTGAGAAGTCATCCATGAATACTTCTAAACCATTCTCAATCATTTCAGAAAAAATAGAGATCATGCAACGCTGGAAAGTTGCTGGAGCATTGCAAAGACCAAATGGCATTCTTCTGAATGCAAATGTTCCATAAGGGCAGGTAAATGTAGTCAAGCTCTGATGTTCAGGAGCTATTGCAATCTGATGATACCCTGAATACCCATCCAAGAAACAGTAGTAATCTTGTCCAGTCAATCTGTCTAACATCTGATCCACAAATGGCAGTGGAAAGTGATCCTTTCTGGTGGCATCATTTAACTTTCTGTAATCTATACAAATCCTCCAACCAGAAACTGTTCTTGTGGTTATCATCTCATTTTTCTCATTCTGCACCACAGTTACCCCTCCTTTCTTGGGTACACATTGCACTGGACTAACCCAAGAACTGTCTGAAATAGGAAAAATGATTCCTGCATCTAACCATTTAATAATTTCTTTCTTCACAACTTCCTTCATGTTGGGATTGAGCCTTCTCTGTGGCTGCACTGAATTCTTGATTCAATCTTCCAACAGTATCTTATGCATGCAAATTGTAGGACTAATTCCCTTAATATCTGAGATGGTCCACCCAATTGCCTGTTTATGTTTCCTCAGCATGTGCATCAACTTCTGTTCATCCTCATTTCTTAAATTAGAAGCAATTATCACAGGTAGAGTATCTGCTTCTCCCAAATATACATACTTCAGGTGATTTGGCAAGGGCTTGAGTATCAATTCAGGGGGCTCCTCTAGGGACGATTTTGGTTCTTTCTGGTCCTTATTCATAAGGTCCAATGATTCAAAATTAGCTTTGTACCCCCCAAACTTTGCACCATGCTCAACCCATGCTACAACATTTTCCTCTGCAATTACTTCTTTCTCACATTCTTTATGTTGTAGTTCTTTCACATGCTCAGCTATCACTGATTCCAGTATTCCAATGGTGAAACAATCTTCTGATTCATCTGGCAGCATCATGGTATTGTACAGGTTAAAAATAGTCTGCTCTTCATGAACTCTCATAATCAATTCCCCTTTTTCCACATCAATCAATGTTCTTCCTGTGGCTAAGAAAGGTCTCCCCAGGATGATGGGTACTTCTCTATCAGCTTCATAATCTAAAATTATAAAGTCTGCGGGAAAAATGAACTTATCGACTCTAACCAATACATCTTCAATCTTTTCCTCTGGGTGAACAGTTGATCTGTCTGCGAGCTGCAAAGTAATGGTTGTTGGTCTTGCCTCTCCTATACCCAGCTTCTTAAAGATTGAAAGTGGCATCAAGTTCACACTAGCTCCCAGATCACATAATGCTCTTCCTACATCCCTTCCCCCAATTGAGCAGGGAATGGTGAAGCTCCCTGGATCCTTTAATTTGGCTGGAATTTGCCTCCTCAAAGGTCCACTAATCTCCTCAAACAAAGACACAGTCTCAAACTCCTTCAGCCTTTTCTTTTTAGTTAAAATGTCCTTCAGAAATTTCACATAAGTAGGCATTTGTTCCAGAGCTTCCACCAAAGGTACATTGATGTGAATTTTCTTTAGCATGTCCAGGAACTTTTTGAACTGCTCCTCTTCTTTCTGCTTTTTGAATTTGACAGGGTATGGTGGTTGAGGTAGATTGTGATCATCTTTCACTGATTTCCTTTTAGTGTTAAGTACGTTTCCCTCAAGGGTTTCAACAGGCTTTTCTTGATTCACTAGCTCTTCATTGATTACTGGATAAGACTCTTTAACAAGAGCTTTTCCTTCTCTCTGTGTTTTAGTTCCAACCTGTTCCTTCTTTTCAGACGACCCCTCCTCTTGCTGTTGTGCTTTTGCAGGTCTTTCATCAATCTGTCTCCCACTTCTCAAGGTTACCACCTTACACTGCTCATTTCCCCCTCTGGGGTTCTCTGTATTACTAGGTAAACTCCCTTGTGGTCTGTTCCTGATATCATTGGCTAACTGCCCCATTTGTACTTCAAGATTTCTCAATGATGAAGTCTGGCTTTGTATCAGAGCATCTTGGCTTTTCAATCTCACCTCATTCTTAGCCATAAATTCCTTCATCATTTCTTCCATGGATTTCTCAGATTTTTGAGGAGGTGCTTCCAAACTTGGCTGTTGTCCACCCTGCTGCTGATTATACTGATGGTGTTGATTATAGCCACCTTTGTTAAGATTATTAAACTGGTCCCGTGCTCCAGCATTTTGATTTCCCTGTCCAGACCAGGAGAAATTAGGATGATTCCTCCATCCTATGTTATAGGTATTCGAATATGGATTATTGTTCCCTTGATACTACTGCTGTCTATTTCCCATGTAACACAAAGAAGCTGGATTGGAAGGACATTCCTCAAACCGGTGTCCTTCACCACAGTAAATACAGCTCACAACCATTGCATTTTCTGTTGGAATGGCAGAGGTCATAGTCTGACTGGTATTCTTCTCAATACTCTTCATAGTAGCTTCCAAAGCTTCCATCTGTGCTGTAAGAGCCTGTACAGGATCAACATTCAGAACTCCTGCAACTTTTGGAGTAGTTACAGCTGCTGCTCTAGAAGTAGCCCAAAGATAATTGTTTGCAGCTACCTTGTCCAAGATTTCACAAGCTTCATTATAGGTTTTATCCAGCGGGCTCCCCCTGCAGTGGCATCAATCTGATGGGTTTTGTATACTGAAAGCATTTATTACAATGTGTATACAACGGTTTATTTCTCCTATCTGTTAACAATCGTACATGTATGAACAATGGTATCCTCTTGTCTCACCGATAGGGACAATCATACGGTGTGTTGTAGATCGCAGAAGACAGTATGATCACTTGACCTATTGAGACATAAACATAATCACAGCCGAGACAGCGTATGAGGATATGTCTGTCCGGATGGCTGCGGCATTATCAGAATAAGTAGTCTGTCTTGGTTACTTGACATGCTGGTACGCAGAGGTGGCATATTGATGGACCGCAGTGAGATATATTCGTCTGTCTGACATCAGCGAATAAAAGATCTCGTTATATTGATTGAGTCCAAACCCTAACGAAGGTTCAGGGGTTTGCACGGGTTGACTGTTGCTTTGACTTGCCATGGTGGAGAGCCTACACAGCACGCTTGTATATCCGCATCTTGGGTAACAGCAGTTCGTGTAGTACCGACTGAGACTGAACTTAGGTAACCAAATCCGAGTATTAGGATGGGGACATTACCTGAGGAGCTCAATAACATTCATCGTGCCAAAGTCCTGCAGGCTGATTAAGTTCAGGCACGAGTGATAAGGTTTGATTTGTACTACTCAGAGCGAGAAATCAAACAATGTAGTCGAGTACTACATGATGACCACTATGTCGAAAGTCTTGCAGCAGCAACATCAGCACCATAGGGATGCCTATGACATTATGCTAAGTCTGACGGCGACCTATGGGGAAACTGATAGAGCTGTCAGATTCAATCTCATGAAAGAAATCGTGAGTAAGAAAATGACCGATGGCACCTCAGTGAGAGAGCACGTGGTTACCATGACTCACCTCATGGATGAACTGACAGTGCATGGTGGAGGTATCGACGCTGAGGCTAAGGTCGATATCATACTGAACTCTCTACCCAAGTCCTTTGAGAGTTTTAGACTGAATGTTGTCATGAACAAGAAAGAGTATACTCTTAACGAGTTACTCAATGACTTGATGGCAGCTGAATCGGTCATGAACCCTCAGAAGGTTGCCTTGGCCACTTCTGGTAATCTCTCTGCTGTACCGAAAAGTATGAAGCGGAAGAAAGGGATTAAGAAGTGGGCCAAGAAGACACCTATGAAGGATGGTGGGGCTGGGAAAAAGCCTAAGGTGGCGGCTGAAAGGGACAGGTGCTTCAGGTGTGGTAAGAAAGGACATTGGAGGAAAGATTGTCAAGCCAACAAAGCTAGACAAGGTATGCCATTTTGCATGTATAACTGCAAGCATGGTTAGAGTTAGTTGTTGCTCTTCTAGAGCTGTAAACACTGACTTGTTAATCATGTTGTTGTACTTTTCAGGGGACCGTGCCGACAAGGCTTGTGAATGATGGCAAGAAGATACCAAACTGGATGAAAGCAACGTTCTATGACGGAGCTTCATGGAGTTTTTCCTTTCCTTATGTTTTTGATGTTTTAAGTACATTTGAGTTTTATTTGTGGGCTTTGGTTTATCGGCAGGAGAAATTTTATCAACTCTCTATGGATGTTTGTTATTTATGATTTCAATCGTTGAAAATAACAATGTCATTCATTATGTAATGTTGATTTATACTCTTTATGCTACTTTGATCAAAACATGTCCGCTAGCATTGCATGTAATTCATCCGTAATTGATAATCCTAGGAAGAGAAAACTTACTTCTTCTGATGAGGATCTTACATATCTCTGGCACTTGAGACTGGGTCACATCAGCTTGAAGCGGATTCAGAGACTTGCAGATGACGGTACATTGGACTTAGTCCGGGCTGTACCTTATCAAGTCTGCGAATCCTGCATCGAGGGCAAGATGTCAACTAGGCCTTTCAAGGCTAGTCAGTCTCGAGCAGAGGATTTGTTAGAGTTGATCCATTCTAACTTGTGTGGACCGATGTCCACGCAGGCTTGTGGAGGGTACGAGTACTTCGTCACTTTCATTGACGATTACTCAAGGTACGGATATGTTTACCTGCTTCGCTACAAGTCTGAATGCTTTGAGAAATTCAAAGAGTTCAAGGCTGAAGTAGAAAAGAAGGTCAGGAAAACTATCAAGTCGTTGTGATCTGACCGCGGTGGCGAATACCTCGGTAACGAGTTCCTGCAGTATTTGTCAGAAAATGGGATTACATCCCAATGGACTGCACCGTGTACTCCCCAGCAAAATGGTGTAGCTGAAAGAAGAAATAGGACTCTTCTAGAGATGGTAAGATCAATGATGAGTTATGCAAGCTTACCTATTTCGTTTTGGGGCTACGCATTAGAGACAACGGCTTACGTGGTTAATGTGGTGCCTTCTAAATCAGTTCCTAAGACGCCTTCTGAGCTCTTCCTTGGTCGCAAAACTAGTTTGTGCAAGTTAACAGTATGGGGCTGTCCGGCGCACGTACTGTCAAAGGAACCTGATAAATTAGAAAGCAGGTCAAAAGTAATGCTATTCATAGGGTATCCCAAGCAAACGAAAGGTGGTTACTTTTACTGTCTTGAGAGTCAAAGAGTCGTTGTTAGCACCAACGCTAGATTCTTGGACGATGAGTATGTGAGTAATCACAAGTCAAGGAGTGATATTGTTCTTCAAGAAATTGAGAACGAGAATGCAATTCCAAAGGAAGGGGAACGTGTAAATGTGGGTGCTCCTGTGAGAGGTACAACCCCACAGACACGTTCTTCAGTGCAAGGTGCAGGACCACAAGTCACTGCACCTACTGCTGACACGGTACAGATGCCTCGTCGTAGTGGGAGAGAAATTTTCCAACCGGAAAGGTACATGTTCGTGGGTGAGTCTTCGGACTTGAGCCAGGAAGACGGACATGAGGACTCTGACCCACTGACTTACGAAGAGGCAGTGCAGGACAAGGATGTTGCCAAATGGCGTGTCGCCATGGATTCTAAAATAGAATCCATAACTGCTATGGATGTATACCAGAAAACTGATTTGCCGGATGGCTTTAGGGCCATAGGGTGCAAATGGGTATACAAGAGAAAGAAAGGGGCAGATGGAAAGATTACGGCCTTCAAGGCCAGGCTGGTGGCAAAGGGTTATAGTCAGAAAGAGGGCATTGACTATGATGAAACCTTTTCACCTGTAGCCATGCTCAAATCCATCCGGATACTCCTTGCCATAGCTGCGCATATGGACCTCGAGATCTGGCAGATGGATGTCAAAACCGCTTTTCTAAACGGTTACCTTGAAGAAGGTAGGGACATCTATATGCAGCAACCCGAGGGTTACATAAGCAAGGGCGAAGAACATCTTGTCTGGAAGATTAGGAAGTCCTTGTATGGACTTAAGCAAGCTTCAAGGTCGTGGAACTTACGTTTCAACGAGGCGATTAAATCCTATGGATTTGCACAGTTGGAAAATGAAAGTTGTGTTTACCGACTTTGTGTCAGTGGGAGCGTGGTCTTCCTTGCACTATACGTTGATGACATACTCCTATTTGGAAACAACGAGGGAGTGATGTCCGAAGTCAAGGTTTGGTTATCCGAACAGTTCCAGATGAAGGATCTGGGTGAAGCTGGCTACATTCTTGGGATTAAGGTCTTACGAGATCGTAAGAGAAGAATGTTGAGCTTATCCCAGGCATCCTATGTGGATACTGTGATAGCCCGGTTTAGCATGCAACTCGCCAAGAAAGGCTTGCTGCCTTTCCGACATGGCGTTCATCTTTCTAGTGGGCAGTGTCCTCAGCTTGTACCGTATGCTTCGGCTGTGGGTAGTCTCATGTATGCGATGCTGTGTACCAGGCCAGATATCTGTTATGCCGTTGGCATGGTAGCCAGATATCAGTCTAACCCTGGACAGGCGCACTGGACTGCTGTAAAGCATATCCTCAAGTATTTGAAAAGAACTAGGAATTTCTGCCTAGTTTATCAAAGTGAGGATTTGTGCCCTGTGGGTTATACGGACTCGGATTTCCAAGGGGACCAGGATGAGAAGAAATCGACCTCAGGTTATGTGTTTACCCTCGGAGGTGGAGCTGTATCTTGGAGGAGCTCAAAGCAGAAATGCATTGCTGACTCCACCATGGAGGCGGAATATGTCGCCGCCTCCGATGCCTCGAAAGAGGGGGTGTGGCTCCGGAACTACCTTTTAGAGTTGGGCGTGATTCAGAGTTTGCCAAAGAGCATCACAATTTATTGTGATAACTCTGTTGCAGTTGCAAATTCAAAGGAACTGCGGGATTTTGTATACTGAAAGCATTTATTACAATATGTATACAACGGTTTATTTCTCCTATCTGTTAACAATCGTACATGTATGAACAATGGTATCCTCTTGTCTCACCGATAGGGACGATCATACGGCGTGTTGTAGACCGCAGAAGACAATATGATCACTTGACCTAGTGAGACATAAACATAATCACAGCCGAGACAGCGTATGAGGATACGTCTGTCCGGATGGCTGCGGCATTGTTGGAATAAGTAGTCTGTCTTGGTTACTTGACATGCTGGTACGCAGAGGTGGCGTATTGATGGACCGCAGTGAGATATATTCGTCTGTCTGACATCAGCGAATAAAAGATCTCGTTATATTGATTGAGTCCAAACCCTAACGAAGGTTCAGGGGTTTGCACGGGTTGACTGTTGCTTTGACTTGCCATGGTGGAGAGCCAACACAGCGCGCTTGTATATCCGCATCTTGGGTAACAGTAGTTCGTGTAGTACCGCCTGAGACTGAACTTAGGTAACCTTATCCGAGTAATAGGATGGGGACATTCCCTGAGGAGCTCAATAACATTCATCGTGCCAAAGTCCTGCAGGCTGATTAAGTTCAGGCACAAGTGATAAGGTTTGAGTGGTACAACTCAGGAATTATAAGATATTAATTAATTGTAGTTAGAGCTTGTCAGAGGCTCCGATTAATTAATGGATGTCCGGTAACCTTAAATATGGGGATTCTAAATTAATGCAACCCGTTCTCTGAACGTGGTAATAAAGGGGTAGGTCAGTATTAATTTTGTGGTGAAAAAGAATTAATATTAATTAATTAATTGTGTCCTGGGTTGTGGACATGGGAATTAATTAATTTATAGGCCCACTTTATTATTTGCATTAGGTCCCAGGTCTGGCCCAATAAGTGTGCTGAATTGAGCCCAGGAGCCCATTAGGGTTTTATAACCCTAGGTCTATAAATAGACCTCTCACTCTCTGAAACCCAAGCCACTACTTCATAACACAATTTGAAAAACCCTAGATCTAGAGAGTGAGAGAGGGGGCGCCGACTTCAAGGGAGAAGGAGGAGAATTTTTGAATTCTGGTCCTGCTCAAGCCACAGATCTACGGAGTCCTCACCAGTAGTAGATCTGAACTGCACCGGGACACAGATCTGAAGACCTGATCTGGAGAACAACGAATTTCTTCTTTCCCCTTTCTTTGTTTTCGATTTTGTCTTGAAATTAGGGTTGCTAATTTCTATTTCCGCAGACAAATTCGATTTGCGTGGTTGAATTGAAGTTTGGAATTCAAACGCATAAGATCGGTACAGACCCTACGGAATTACGGTAATCTCTCAATCCACAATCTCGTATTAAATTCATAGGAGCATGCTAGGTTTTTGAGTAATTTAATTGTGAGCAATATCCATAGATCCGATCCGGTTTATTTGGTTTTGGTGATTCGGTTCACGGTAAAACCCTGCACAATCATCATCCGAGAATTTCCAAGCAGCCCATTATAGAAGCTTTCTATCTGAATGCCATAAGAGATTCCATGATTTGGACACCTTTTTAACAGTTCTTTATACCTTTCCCACGCTTCACTGACTGATTCATCACATTCCTGTTTAAATGACATGATTGCATTTCTACACCTGGCATTTCTAGTAGGAGGAAAATACTTCATCAGAAAAGTCTCAGCTAGCTCATTCCAGGTTGTGACAGAACCTGGTGTCAACTTTGTGAGCCAAGTCTTAGCACTATCCCTCAAAGTGAAGGGAAATAGGCGCATCCTCAATGCCTCAGGTGTTACTCCTTGCAATTTGAAATTATCACAGATCTCCAGGAATGATCTCAAGTGAAGATGGGGATCCTCTGTAGCTTGCCCACTGAATTGCCCCAGACTTTGTAACATCTGAAACATAACAGGCTTTAGCTCAAAATGTTGTGCCTGAACTTCAGGTCTCACCGCCCCAGGATCAAAATCAGCAAACTTTGGTGCCATAAAGGTCCTGAGAATTCTATCCTTATCATCAATGTTCCTCTCTGGTTGTTCGTCAGCCATCTTCCTAATTTTCTGTCTCCTTCTGTTTCTTCTTAAAGTCCTCTCAATTTCTGGATCAAATGGGAATAATTCTTTCACAATTCTTTCACTCATACACTACTGATCTACCTGCATCCTGAAAATGGTTAGTTTCCAAAATCAAGCAGACCATATATTATAATATTCAAACAATTCAGAAGCATTCAGATTTAAATTTAGCCACTCCCCGGCAACGGCGCCAAAAACTTGTTGTGTTCTATAGTGATACTACAGGACTAATGTGCAAGTATACACAAATCACAAGCAATATAGTCAAGAGAGACCAGATATCGTACCCAAGGGAGTGGGTTTCTAAATCGTGCACTATGAATTGTTTGCAATTTGAGAAGAAAGTTTTATCTAAGTCTATTCAAAACATAAAATGCGCAACAATTATAATTCCAAACAAAGCTAAGATCAATAGTATTTCTTCACTCCACAAAATAAGCATAAAGGTTATTGTAAGTTTCACAAATACTAGAAAGCACACTCGGGTTATGGAATACAACTCACCACTGCCATCCTATATGCTAGAGTTTATGTCTCGCAAACCCCTGAACCTTAGAACTTTTTCTAATCTTGCCTAGTGAACTGTCGTCCTACTAGATCTACACCCTCTCACTAGAATTCATATGTCTATGCCTATCTTAGTGATCCGACGATGACAAAATAAAACTAAGCTCGATTAAGTTGCATTGTCTCACATGTCTATGAAATCAACACAATTATCTAAAATCCCCTCGGCCTACTTCTCCTTTCGGTTTCCATAGGTGATGGGTTTCTATTCACTGTCGTGCTCAAGAAATAATTGAAAAACAAGATCAAAGATAAGTTCAGTTATGCGAAACTCAATTCTAATATATATTCAAGCAGATGGTGTTTTGCTCCACAACCCAAGTGTTAAATAGAGTTAGCTCATATTCGAAAATAAAGGAAATAAAATCATAAGATCATTCATCATCCCAATACAACTTGAAAATCTATCCACAAACTATAGACGATGATCCCTTGTGTGCTCCGATTACTTCCTCTCCAAGCTCGACCTCCGAGCACCTCTGCTCTCCGTTCGTGTGTTGTTGTTGTAATTGTCTATCTCCCAAAAAGTGCCGAGCCTCTTTGTTGATATTCTCTTTCCCTTAGCCGTTGATCACCTTCTCCCTTCCAAGATACATCCACGTGTACAAATGTCACTGTTTCCTTCAAACAAAGGATCGGCTTCCTTTAGTGCCACCTGTTTCCCCAGCAGACAAGATCAAAAAGGACCTTTATCCTTGTCTCTGAGTGGTCCCGGAGAGAGAAAGTCTTCAGTCTACTTGTTCATGCATTTCCTATGCTCAAGCATATCTCTCAACCAGCATGCGGAAGGTAAACTCTAGCATTCCGAACCTAGTCAAGACTTCACCAAATGCTTGCAAAAACTTATTAAAACTTGTACAATTTAAAATACTTTGACTAAATTGCAAATAAGCATAAACAAGCAAAAAGGACTCCGATTACAAACCATCTTATTCAAAACAACATCTTAAGTTCATGAAAAGAGATCAAAAGATAACTCTTTATGAGAGTTATCAGAAGTCCACGTCGACCGATGCAAGGGGATTGGCGTCGACCGACGCAAGCTCCACGTCGATTGAGACGGACCCAGAAAAGGAATTTTCGAGATCTTTATGGTTAAATCATTTTTTGGCCCTAGATCCCAATTTGTACACCTCTACCTCTATAAATACTTTTTTTGCTCGAGTTTTGAGGGTTGCCTACCAGTTCCTTCCAGTTCTACATTTAGTTTTCTCTTGGATTATTGAAGTTTTCGTTATTTTGGGAGAGGATTCAACCCTTATTTTTATTGTAAGTTTTATTATGCATTTTAATAAAATGTTTATTGTGTTTCTTTCCATAATGATTGGCTAGAAACCCTAGCGGGTTCTAGGGCTATGTGTACTTAATCATGTGTGCATGTTAGATTGATCAACTCAAATTGCATGGTTTCAATTCCTGAATTAATTGATAGAATTTAGGATTGATGATGGATCGAGAGATGAAATTGATTCTTTATTCATAGTTGTTAAATGAAAGACCGAGAGGAGAAAATTAATAACAGGAAGAGGAATTGAATATAATTGGTTTTCTGTCTCAAAAGGAAGATTAATCAATTGTAGGGAATTAAATCTATGTTTTTATTCTGGTTGATTATTATTGTGTTCTTGAGGCCAACAAAGCATATACAGTCACATGATAGTAACCTAGGTTAAAATTGCCCAACAAAGGAATTTTAATACATTAATTTGATTTCCCACCATTGTAGAGTTGATTGATTTGGCATGTATTCTGATTGATTATTTGCCCTAGATTATGTGTTCTTTATTATTGCTTTTTAAAAACTCTTTACATTTCAGTCTTGTCATCTTTATTTTTCAAATCCAAAACCCAAATTTCTGTCTACTCGAACAATAAATCTGAGAACTATAGTTAGTACATGGGATATTTTTGTTGCACATTTCCTCTGGGTTCGACTACCATTGGGTATTTATAAATTTATTTGCCACTGTGTTTGCAATTAATCTACGAAATTTGCAGTAATCAAATTGGCACCGTTGCCAGGGATTTGTCAGATTTTATCTTGTTACTAATTAGTTTGAAGATTAATTGGATTGAGTTTTTTAATTTTATTTTATTTAAATTTCTATTCGTGTGCGTGTGTTTGTGTTGATTTTTGAGTTCTATTTCGACCTACGCACGTGTCGCGTCGGTTGACGCAGAAAATTCTTCGTGTCGGTCGACACACTCCCTGTGTCGGTCGACGTGCACTGATTTTTGCCTTGGTTGCTGCGCAGGTGCATGAACACACAGAACAAGGGAAAAACACTCGAGGCTTTTGTCCCAAAAATAGAAGCCGCCTGCAGAAAGAACAGAAATAAAGGAAAAAGATTAAATTTTGAGATGGAAGCAAACCCAGAAGCCCCGCTTCAAAATATGACTCCCGAGGAGCAGAGACAGTTTGTCAATGAAGTACAGTAGCTGAGAATACAACTACAAACAGCCCAGGCTACTCAGGTAGAACAAGCTGCAAGACTGGCAGAGTTGAACAACAGACAGATAGTGGTTCCACAAAGGTCCATCTTGGATCAATTTCTACCACAATAGGAAGAGCCCGAATTCAGAGTGAGGATTGATGCCAATAATTTTGAGTTAAAAACTGGGTTAATTCAGATGGTGCAGCAGAACCAGTTTGGGGTGAGAGCTGTAGAGGATCCATATGCCCACCTCAACCAATTCATAGAGGTGTGCGATATAGTGAAGCAGAATGGAGTCCCCCAGGACATCATCAGAATGAGGTTGTTCTCGTTCTCACTTATAGACGAGGCGTGGTCGTGGTATGCTGGTTTGGACAAGAGTCAGATTGGAACATGGGGGGAACTTCGAGATGAATTCCTCACCAACTTCTTCCCACCAAGCCTGTTGCTGAAAAGGAAAGCTGCCATCACTACATTCAAACAGCTGTATGATTAATCACTCTACGAGGCCTAGAAGAGATACAAAGAGCTTCTACGACTCTGACCCGGACATGGGATTGATCTCGAGATGCAAGTATGCCATTTCTATGAAGATCTGAATTCTCACATGAAGGAGATGGTGGATGCATCTGCTGGCAGGATACTGATGAAGAAGAGTGGAGCAGAGAGCATGAGGTTATTGGCAGACATGGCACTGAACAGCCACCAGTGGCCGACTGAAAGATAGATGCCGGTCAAAGCAGTGGAGACAAAGCCGGAGTTTGATGTGGTTGCTGAGGTGAAGAAGCTCCGGGAAGAGATTGAAAAGTTGGGCACAACAAAAGCTGCAGCTGTTGTAGAGCTGAGCATGGCCATTGTTCCAGTGGAGGCTGACTACATCAACCGGGGTGCAAGCAGTTCGTCTGGAACTGCAGGAATGGAGTTGAACTACATTGGCGGTAGTTATCAGAATAACTACCGAGGCAATCAAGGGTATCATTAAAACCATGGGCGATCTCACCCTGGTTTTTCTTATTCTAACCCCTTTGCTGCAGAACACCCTCTTCCTGGTTTTGATGTAGGTACAGGAGGAAAAATTGTGGAGAGAAAGAAGTCTGCGCTGGAGGAAACATTGGAGAAATTCATCAAGAACTCGGAAAACTGATTTGGCAAAGTGGAGAACGAAGTCAAATGGATGGCCAATCACATGCAATTCATGACAAAGCATTTGCAGATAATGGACACCCAACTGAGTCAGATAGCCACTACTCTCGGCAAATAGCACAAGCCGGGGCAACTTTCGAGTACAACAGAGACAAATCCAGCAAAGGAGAAATCAATTAATGCCATCTCGCTACAATCTGGAAGAAAGTATGAAGGTCCGAGCAGCTCGAAAGAAGAATTGGAAGAAACAGAGGAGGAAAATCCTGCGCAGGACCTCTCTGTTTCGACCAAGATGGAGCCCATCCCGGTCGACGTAGAGGGTCGTTGGACGGCCGAGATAGAGAGCAGCCCGGCCGAGGCAGAAGAGTTCATGTCAACCAAGATGAGCTAATCACGGTCGATGTAGAAAGTAACAAGCAGGACGGCCGAGACAGCCGCATCTCGGTCGAAACATAAGCCCAGACTGGGAGAGAAAGAAAAGGAGAAAGTGGAAAGAAGAGCTGATCCGGTGCCTCCTATGCCTTTCCCTCAGAGATTTGCAAAGAAGGAGGAGGACTCTAAGTTCACAAGGTTTGTTGAAAATTTAAAAAAAGTGAATATTAACATTCCTCTTGTTGAAGCTCTCAGGGAGAAACCAGGTTATATGAAGTTCCTCTGAAGACTGATGAGCGAGAAGAAGCAATTCATGGAGAATGAGACAGTGAAGATTCATGAGGAGTGCAGTCTACTCTTTCAGAAATAGATTCCCATCAAGAGATCGGATCCAGGCTGTTTCTCGATTCCTATCGAGATTGGAGGAAAGGATTTTCAAAACGTACTTTGTGACACCAGGGCAAGCATCAACCTCATGCCCTGGTCCATCTACAAGAAGTTGGAGATTGGGGAGATGAGGGCCACCATGATCACCTTTGAAATGGCAGACCGATCTGTGTCCAAGCCAAAAGGTATCGTAGAGGATGTATTTATTAGAGTTGGTCACTTGATTTTTCCTGCAGATTTCGTTGTTCATGAGATGAAGGAAGATGCCAACACACCCATGATCTTGGGAAGAGAGTTCCTCGATACAGCCGGAGTCCTGATCGACTGCAAGAAGGGGGAGATCACTTTGCGAGGGAATGAAGAGTCTATTACCTTCTGCATTGACAAGAACAAGAGGAAAGGAGAGTGCAACCAGATTAAGGTTACTGAAGAAGAAGAAGAAGGAGATGAGACACCGGAGGAAGAAGAAGAAGCCATCCGGTGGGAACGAGGAAACGAAGCAGTGAAATCGGCAATTAAGCTGCCTCATTCCGAGTATAACACCATAATTCAAAACCGCCGGGTCTTCATGATAGATTCAAGGGGTCGACGAGTCTGGACTCGACCACCTTGGTGAGATGAGGTATCTTCGAGCTGCGATGTTAAATCAAGCACTTGTTGGGAGGTAACCCAATCTTTACTTGCTTTCTTTTCAATTTCCTCTTATTTTCGTTTTCTGCAATTTATTTTCAATTTTTATCCTTGTTCTCGAATTTGTTTATTTCTGTTGGTGATTAAAAAAAATCGAGGAACAATGCTCTGTTTCGACCGACGTAGGCCTGGCGTCGGTCGTCGCGGAGTAGCTCGACGTGGAACACCTCGACCGACAAAAAGGGTCGACAAGAAGGCTCCACGTTGACCGACACAGAGCCCGTGTCGGTTGACGCGGAGTGCTAGTAGCAAAAATCTCACGTCGCGCGATTTCTGAAGGTTCTGGGATAAAAAGTTGGTGTCTGAGACCAACATCGAGGTACTGTTTCACTCCTAGTCTGATTCGTAAACTTTTTCCCTCTGTCAATTGAATAAGTTTGGGGGGAGGAAGACTTGGAGTTGAAACTATTTTTTCCCTTTTACTTTATGCTTTCTGTGTGTTAAAATTTCTGCCTAGTTTAAATTTTTTTATTGCATTTGTTGAATAAAATTGTGATTTTGTGAGAAGATTTGCGTAGCTATGAGATAACCCTAACAGGAATGCAAGATTTGAATTGATTGACTTGATTATGCATTGATTGTGATAATGGTTGAGTATGCCTATGAATGTAGAAAACCGCATGATTACTTGTTTTGAAACTTACAAAGGCATAATGTTTGATGATGATTGGATGTTTACTATGGAAGAATTGTTGTCCCAAGTGTGAGAATTGAGCCTTAAAATTCGATTGTGAGTGTGTCTGCATTATTAAGTATCTCTAGAACTTGCTTTGTTTCTTTTTCAAGACTGCTAAGTGTGCACAGGTTTAGGAAGTGATGTTAGGCCATCTTTGTTTAGCCTATTTTCCCATACACTGTCCTAATTAAATGTTATCCCTAGTCAGTGAAGGGATTCGTGAACTGAATCACGAAGTCCATTTGCAAGGATCGTTAATTGGAATATGATGCATATGATTAATTCTAGCATGCTCCTATTGAATATGCATAAGGGGGTTTATGCGGAATACCTGGATTACGAAACCCTGAAGAACGAGTGCACGGAGATTCCTCTTGATCTTTCCCATGCACAAAGATTTAATTCCTAACAGATTGAGGAAATAAATCTTAAGAAAATAAGTTAATTATTTTCGAAAAAACAAGGAGAGAGAGAAGAGAGAAAATCCTCCTGATTTGATCTTCTGATCTGTATCCCAACTCAATCTGAATATCTGGTGAAGATTCCCTTTAGATTCCTTGCCCGGTTGAGAAGCAGAATTTCCTCCTCGTTTCTCAGATCTAGTCGATCACCACAGCTCCCAAAACCTGGTTTGTTGTGTGCAACTTATGATCTTGTGGTGTGTTGAGATCTGAGGAACTGAGGCCTATTTATAGGAAAATACTGGACTTCTATTGGGATTGAGTTTCATGGGCCAGACCAGGTACCAGAATGCAAATAGCAAATAAGGCCTATCAATTAATTAATTCCCATATTCAACCCAGAATATAATTAATTAATAAATATTGATTGATTCCACCAGAGAATCAATACTGTCCTACCTATTTGCTACCACATTTTGAGGTACGGGTTGCATGGGCTCGGTATATCCCCACATTTAAGGTTACAGACATTCGTTAATTAATTTAAGCTCTGACAAGCTATTTAATTAATTAACATCTTATATTCCTGAATCAATCCACTCAAACCTTTTCACTTATGCTTGAACTTAATCAGCCTGCAGGACTTTAGCATAACGAACCTTTTGAGCTGTTCAGGGAATGTCACCATCCTATACTGGATGTGGTTACCTAGTTCTAGTACCAGACAGTCATACACAAACTGATATTACCCAAGATAAAGATATACAAGCTCAACTAGAGCCTTTCACTACAACTCAAAGTAATACACAATCTGCATATACTTCTGTACCTTCATATAGGCTTAGGATCTCATCAAGCCATAGAGATCTAGATTCTGTTGGGATTGTATACTGAAAGCATATATGATTAAGTGTTTTGTACACTGGTCTTCATATATGTTGCTACAACAATGCTCGCTGTCTGATGAAACAAACATACGATGAACCATAATATCCTATTGTCTCGCCTGTAGGGATGACCATATGGTGTGTAGGAGATCACAGAGGATCATATGAGTCGCTTGACCTAGCGAGATATAAATAGTATCACAGCTGAGACAGTCCCTGGATAGGCTGTCGGTCTAAGCTGCGACACATCGGTTCATAAGTGGGCTTATCCTAGCTACTTGATGTGTCGGTATATGGTTATGTATTGATGGGATCAACAGTGGGATATGCCATTCTCATTGACATATGAATGAGCCACATCCCTAACATACTTCCTATGATCTTAAACCTAATTGAAGGATAAGGGGCACACACAGATTGACCACACTTTGATTTACCATGGTGGCGAGTCTTACATGTACTCTTATACCCATATTTTGGGTGTTGGGAATTTGTGTGTGGCCTGCTTAGTCTAGACGTTTAGGTAAGCATATCTGTTTCAGGATGGTGACATTCCCTGGGGAGCTCACAAGGTTCATTATGCTAAACCCTGTGGTTGAATTATTTAATTCAGGCATAAATGAAAAGGAGTGAGTGGTATTACTCAGGAAATAAGAGATTAATTAATTGTGGCTGATTGTCATAAGCCAAATTAATTAATGAATGTCTAAAACCTTAAATATGTGGATCATGTTAGTTTGGTGCAACCCGTTCCTAATAACATGGTAATAAAGGGGCGAGTCAACATTGTTACCGTGGTGAAGGTTAAAACAATGTTTTATTAATTAATTATGTTCTGGATTGAACAAGGAAGGATTAATTAATAAAGAAGGCCCACTTTATTATTTGCATCTGGTCCCTGGTCTGGCCCACGAACTGCTCAAGCCCATTAGGGTTAGGGTTTCTCAAAACCCTAACACTATATATATGCCTTCTCTCCATCAGATCAAGTTAGACCTTTTTCAGTATATTGAAAATAGAGAGAGAGAACGGCGACGGCTATCCAGTGGGAGGAACTGATCGATTCCTCTAGATCTCGGATTCAACTTGGTAGATAATCCTCACCAGATTTCCAAGGAGCAAGAGAACAGATCAGAAGATCAAATCTGTAGGAACAACTGTTCATCGCCGGTGTTCAGATTCAGATCCAGATCTATTTCATCATTATTGGCTCCGATCTAGATCTGTAGATCAAACGGTGAAATTAGGTATTCTCTAAATCCATCATATGCAATTAATATTGTAGGAGCATGCATAGGATCGCATGGTTTATTTGATTGAAATTTATTCCTGATATCCTAAGAACGATCCTTGGCAAGAATTTAATTAATTGCAACTCATGTTTGCATAACTCATCATCGACCTGACCATTTCCAAGAGAATTCTATTTCTTCTTTCCGCTACACCATTTTGTTGAGGGGTTCCTGGTGCAGTCCACTGGGATGTAATCCCGTTGTCTGACAAGTACTGCAAGAACTCGTTACTGAGGTATTCTCCACCACGATCTGATCGTAGTGTCTTGATAGTCTTACCTAGCTTCTTTTCTACCTTGGTCCTAAATTCTTTGAATTTCTCAAAGTATTCAGACTTATGGCGAAGCAAATAGACATATTCGAATCTTGAGTAATCGTCAATGAATGTGGCGAAGTACTCATAACCTCCACGAGCTTGCGTGGACATTGGTCCACATAAGTCAGAGTGAATCAATTCCAACACATCCTTTGCTCGAGACTGACTTGCCTTAAAAGGCCTGGTCGTCAGTTTTCCCTCTATACAGGATTCACATATTTGATGCGGTACCACTTGAAAAGAATCCAAGAGCCCATCGCATGCTAATCTCTTAATCCTCTTTAGATTGATGTGACCTAGTCTCAAGTGCCAAAGATATGTTTGATCCTCATCGGAAGAAAATTTTCTCTTTAAATGATTATTATTATTGGATGAGTTTGCAACATTCACGGAAGATTTATGCATACAATCAATGATATAGAGAGAGTCAATCAGTTTACCATGACAGATAACACCGTTATTACCAATGATAGAAACTCCACTTTAAAAAATAACTGAATATCCATCATTAAATAACTTTGAAACTGAAATTAAGTTCCGCCGATAAACCGACACATATAAAACATCTCTCAAAATCAAAACATTGTTTTCAAAGCATAAAGTAAAATATCCAATGGCTACTGCTGAGATTCGCTCTCCGCTGCCCATTGAGATGGTAATCTTGTCATGCTTCAGCAGCCTTATCGGCATGAACCCCTGCAAAGTATAACAAACATGATCAGTAGCTCCAGTATCCACTACCCAAGAATGGGTAGAAATCGATGCTAAACATGTTTCCATTATAAATGCACATGACGTACCTTATCCAGTCTTCCTGACTTGACAATCTTTCTTCCAGTGACCAGCCTTGCCACACCTGAAACACTTGTCCCTTTTAGCAGGCACGCCCGGTGTCCTTTTTGACTTTCTACCAAAAGTTGTACCTTTGGCTTTCTTCTTAAACATTCCTTTGCGCCTCTTGCCAACTAGAGCAATAGGACGATTGCTAGAAGTAGCAAAAGCAACTTTTTCTGGTTGCATTACTGATTCCGCTGCCATCAAGTCGTTGAGTAACTCGTTAAGAGTGTACTCTTTCTTGTTCATGATAGCATTCAGTCTAAAGTTTTTTAATATCAGATAAAAGAATCGATCTCGACTTAGGTCCTTATCAATGTGTGCCCCAGACCAGAATACCAAACCATCCAAGATACGATTCTTATTACTGTGTATGCTGCAGCCTACACCGACAGTTTATCCTGGAACTGTCTCAGCTGTGATAACCATTTATATCTCGCTAGTTCAAACGATCCATACGATTTTCCTTGATCTTCTATACACCGTATGATCTCCCTATCGACGAGATAAGAGGATAATAGCGTTTGCGACACATGTTTGTTAATTAAGACAGGAGATGGACATACAACATTTATGATTCCCAGTATATTAACCAATTGACCTTGTACATAATATACCAATCATAATGCTTTTAGTATATAAATCCATCAGTCAGCCCTTTTGAGCGGAGACGGGCCCAGAAAAAGAATTTTCGAGATTTTTATGGTTAAATCATATTTTTGGCCCTAGATCCCAATTTGTACACCTCTATCTCTATAAATACTTGTTTTTCTCAAGTTTTGAGGGTTGCCTACCAGTTCCTTCCAGTTCTACATTTAGTTTTCTCTTGGATTATTGAAGTTTTTGTTATTTTGGGAGAGGATTCAACCCTTATTTTTATTGTAAGTTTTATTATGCATTTTAATTAAATGTTTGTTGTGTTTCTTTCGATCATGAGTGGTTAGAAACCCTAGCGGGTTCTAGGGCTATGTGTACTTAATCATGTGTGCATGTTAGATTGATCGACTCAAATTGCATGGTTTCAATTCCTGATTTAATTGATAGAATTTAGGATTGATGATGGATCGAGAGATGAAATTGATTCTTTATTCATAGTTGTTAATTGAAAGACCGAGAGGAGAAAATTAATAACAGGAAGAGGAATTGAATATAATTGGTTTTCTATCTCAAAAGGAAGATTAATCAATTGTAGGGAATTAAATCTATGTTTTTATTCAGATTGATTATTATTGTGTTCTTGAGGCCAACAAAGCATATATAGTCACATGATAGTAACCTAGGTTAAAATTGCCCAACAAAGGAGTTTTAATACATTAATCTGATTTCCCACCATTGTAGAGTTTATTGATTTGGCATGTATTCTGATTGATTATTTGTCCTAGAATATGTGTTCTTTATTATTTCTTTTTAAAAACTCTTTAAATTTCAGTCTTGTCATCTTTATTTTCCAAAACCAAAACCCAAATTTCTGTCTACTCAAACAATAAATCTGAGAACTATAGTTAGTACATGGGATATTTTTGTTGCACATTTCCTCTGGGTTCGACTACCTTTGGGTATTTATAAATTTATTTGCCACTGTGTTTGCAATTAATCTGCGAAATTTGCAGTGATCAGGTACCTTACCTTCCCAAAGTACATCCACACTCGCATGTAGCATTTACACACTCGCATGTGGCATTACCTTTAATTTCTTGAAGGATTACATTTCTCTAGATTTGTGATTTTTTACGTACTCGTCTTCGAAGAATCTAGCATTGGTGCTAACTACAATTCTTAGACTCTCTAGACAATAAAAGTGACCACCTTTCATTTGCTGAGCATGCCCTATAAAACTTAGTAATTTGGACCTATATTCTAATTTGTTAGGTTCCCTTTGTCAGCAGGTGTGATGGACTTCCCCAAACTCTATACTTCCTAAAAGGGTTTGCACCTAAGAAAGAGTCGTCAGGTGTCTTAGGAGCTGATTTAAAATGTACTATATTCAAAATGAACGCAGAAATTTCCAATGCGTGTCCCCAAAATGAAATCAGTAGGCTTGCATATCTCATCATGGATCTCACCATTTCCAAAAGAGACATACTTTTTTCTTTCTACCGCACCGTTTTGCTGAGGAGTACCTAGTGTGATACATTGGGATGTAATCCCATGATCAGACAAGTATTGTAGAAACTCATTACTAAGGTATTCACAACTACGATTCCATGGTAGTGACTTCATAGTCTTCCCAACCATTTTTCTACTTCCACCTTGAATTCTTTGAATTTCTCAAAGCATTCAGACTTGTAGCGAAGCAAGTACACATATCCATATCTCGAGCAGTCATTAATAAAAGAGATGAACTACTCCTAACCTCCATGAGCCTGCGTGGACATGGGCCTACACAAGTCAGAATGGATCAATTCCAACATATCTCCTGTTTGAGTCTTGCTAGCCTTAAAACGTATAGATGACATCTTGACTTGATGTATAATTCACATCTTCAGTAGTTGTATTCTTCATTGGAGTTACTTTCCAAAAATTTATTTTGTTTGACTTGCTCCCACTAGCTGCATGCCTGAGCTTGCTTTCAGCAACATAAACTCCAACTACATTCTTTAATGTAGTCAAATAGAAACTAGAAACAATCATAGCAGGGTTCCATTGTGATAAAGATAATTGCTCTGCCAGAAAATCATTTAGCAACTCATTAAGAGAATAGTATTTCCTATTGTAGAGCAATCTTCTTGAAATCATCAAAAGATATGAATGTGACTTCAGGATGATATCTATCTTGGCCATGATATCAATATCACCACCTCGTAGTATGAATTTCTCATCATAAGAAGTGTCACCGAACTCCAACCAATCATTCTCTTGCTTCTAAGGTCTTTACAAGCTCAAAGATTACAAGTTCGATCCACCTCCCTGTATGTTGCTATGTGATCATTTCTAATCTAAAGAACATAAGAATAGTCATATACTTGTTTCAGAAGTCCATAGACAGGTTAATCGAGATGATGCAATAGGCCACATCATCAAAAATCTTCCACCTACCATATAATTTCTTGCTCAAGTTTAGACAATTTATAATCACGAGGAACGAGTGGTTCCATGGCCAAAATGAATTCCTCTTATTCTTTTAGAAGAACGTGTTTGATGTGATGTTTCCATTTCAGAAAAAAAGACTAATTAAAGATTGTGCACAATAGAAGATATAAAATAACGAGTAAATAATCAAAGTAAAAATATACATGCAGAACATTCTAAACAAAATGCAGTGTAACATCTTGATCAACCAATACATTATTTCCAAAAATAACCCAAGGAATCCAACTTGAGGCTACACTCGTAGACATTTATGATGTGACCCTCAACTAGACTACGAGGCCTACCTCAACGAGTTTAGCCCAATCTTTATCCTCATGGCATGTCAGGAATCTTTAGACACATGAAATTAATAACTGGTGTAAATTTTGACCAAGCCATCTACTGAGAACAGGGAAGCAACATATGCATTATACCCTAAGATGCTTGTAAGCAAACAAACCACAAATCTAACTCCAGGTATAAGCGATCAATTTGGCATACACACAAGGACCATATCGCATGACTCATGTAACATTTGTTATCTTCAATTTAAATCATTTCCAAAATAGCATTTACACAAGTACGCAAGCTACACTCATAGACATTTACACACAAACTCTCCCACTATGCACATTATTTAAATTTTTTATTTAGAGATCCTAACAACTGCAACCAATGAACCTCTAGGAATTAGTAAGTCACACCCATGAACGTTTACAAAGACAAGAGGCCTACTTAAAGCCAAGGACTGCTTTGTGGAGGTCTGTTGATTCTATTTAAAAAAACTTTCTTAGTATATTCGAATTCAAAAGGTTTCAATTGCGCACACATAATTTTCATGCTACCATAAAATATGTTTTACCAGATTTTAACATATTTAAAAAATATATATATATAATACCAAAATCGAAAACACAATTTAGAAGTTGAAAAATGAACACATAAGCTTTCTTAAAAACAGTAAATAATAATGCAACAACTCATGCTTTCCTATTATGTACAACATGCTTATAACACAATTAATAAATCAACTGTTGGGAAAATATTCCTGAATTACCCTTAGGAGCACAATGTAAAAGGTTTTGTTGGATCAAACCTTAGTAAAAGGTCGATCATTACTGAACCTTAGCATAGCTTAACAACTTATGTAATGTCCTGTATAGGGTAAACATCGAGTTGTATTAGAATAGGTTGTTTGGAAGAAATCTCAGCAGACAATAGGAAAGCAAATCTCAACTACTACACCGCTATTCTGACCAACACGCGAAGATTAGACCTGTCAGAAGTAGGACGGAAAAGCATGTACGGAGACAGAAAAGTTGTTAAAATGCTACCTGCATTTAAGTAGAAAGATCCGTTGTGTCTAACGGATCTACCGACTCAAACTTCGAGAAGAAAACCATAAAAGGCAAGTCAAAGGAAGATGCAGGTGCTGCTCACTCTCTCTAACGCAAACAGACGTACAAAAGTTTCCTAAAAGAGACAGAAAACCTTGAGAGCAGTTCAGTTTAAAGGCATAATACTGAGATACCAAAAAGCCTTCAACGTCTTGAGTCTTCCACCATACATCTGACACTCAACTGAGAAATTCTTGAAGGGATTCAAGAATCTTCAATCATTGGGATCACTTTTGTCATAAAAAGTATCCAGCAGTCAGTTTCTCGAAAGGGAATTGATTAGAACGGGCACTGACGCCGAGAACGAAGGATAGTTCGGAAGGAACTTTAAAATATTCCACAGGTTGTAAAAGCGAGTTTTACGAAGGTGCGCCCTTGACTCAGCCGGAGCCACACTTGAAAGGTTCAGAGTATTGAAAGATAGTCGTGGAGCAAACAGACCAGACGACGGCTGCTTGCTTTACAGGAGAGGCAACTCTTTGTACACCGTATACTTTCTTAGTGAAATTTTTAGTGATTCGGCTAAGGAGTGGACGTAGAACATTTGATCGAACCACTATAAACCTTGTGTTCTCTTGTTGTTTACTGTTCTATTACTTTTGAGCTACAACGATTTAACCTATCAACGGAGTTGCTAGAGTATAACTGCAAAAAGTAACTTAAGCAAACATGAACCGAAATCCCTAAGTTAAGAATAACCTTCTTACAAGTAAACGCTAATTTTTATTCCGCTGCACTTCGTGTATATCTTATTATTACCACGACGACTCTGATCTTAGGGACCAACATCAACCATCATACGATAAGATTTAAAACAAATAATGTTCCCGTGGCCCCAAGATGTGTAGTTGCATATCTACCTATTCTATTATTTGAATTCAGACATAAAGCTTTTTGAAAGGGCTTCAAAATCATAATCTGGATGAAAATCGCATCGGGGTGCTATAGTCGAGCCAATTCCACCGACTTGAGCCAAGATGGTCTACATGTGCATATTGATCACTGATATTTCTACCAGATTAATAGCAATACAGTGGCCAAATAAATTTATAAACCCGAAGGTTGTCGAACCCACAAAGAATGATGTAGGAAATAAACTTATGTACTAAAACATAGTTTTTGGATAAATTGTTTGAGCAATAGGAAAAATAGATTTTTGGGTTTTGGAAAATAACAATAAAGATTTAAAGCAAATAAAGGATAATACAAATCCTATGGTTGAACTTCTACTCTGGATGACATTCAAATAAATAAATATCTATGCAACAGGTGAGATATCAGAAAAGTGTTATAATTTCCTTGGTCCGACGAATAATAACTAGATTAATAACATGTGTCTATCTCCTCTCGGTCTCAAGAACACCTATTAATTAATCTCATAAGATCAATAGATTTAAATCCCTACAATCTAGTACTTCTTGGTCCGACAGTACAGATCGAATCATTTATTCCTAATCTCACTATCAATATTCACCTCTCGGTCTTTCTATCAATAGCTAGACATCTAAATCAATTTTCACCTCTCGGTCCTTCAATTAATTTAGAATTATAAAATAAAACGGGAATCACAAACCATCGACAATGAATTAATAAACATGCATCCAAAGTTGTACCAATCATAGAATTTAATAGGAAAATTAACTAGGTATAAAGTAAAGAGACATAAGTAAAGGAAAACTAAATTGCATAAAAATAAAGAGGATCGATATAGTACATAAAATTAAAGAGTTGAAATAAAACTAAAAACAAAAGAGAAACTAAAAGAAATCCAATAAAGGGATGTCCTTAAAATGGAGTCCAATGAATAATCTAATCTAGAGGGGTATTTATAGAGTTTGTGTAGGCTTTACATGGCAAAATCCTATAAGTAACAAGATTAGATTTGATGCAAATCTAAATCTTATTATCCTATTTTACATATTTCTTCCTTTTTCGGTCTTCAAGGCTTCAAAGTTGATGTATATCGTTTATTTCCATCAAATCTCGCCCAAAAAAGTGTAAAATCGCATTTTCCATCAAAATTGACCCGCATGTCAATCGACACTCTGCTTGTCGATCGACACGCAGGTTGGTCCACATCCTAGATGTCGGTCCATACAGAAGCTTCGCCAGAAGTCCTTCACTTGCACTATCTCACGGTTTTGGCCATAATTTTTGCTCACGAACTCCGATTGACCCGATTCCAGTTGCATTGGAAAGTTAATTCAAATATCTTTCTATTTTCATGCTCCATTAGCTCAAACTACATGTGTGGAAGAATTCGTGGCTGTTTTTTTTAATATCAAATGCTTTTGGTACGAGTTTTCAATGATTTTAGCCTCAAACCTGCAAAATCTTACCATGCCAAGAATAAAACTACTCTAGATAGATTCATGCTGCAAAAATAAAGAAAATAAACAAAAACATAATGAAAACAACTAATTAATCAAACCAAATATGAGTGAAAATATGAACTCATCAATCCCCCAAAATTGAATATTTGATTGTCCTCAATCAAAAGAAAAGAATAAATCTCAAGTTCATGTACTCAAAGTGTGCAATGCCTCACAAGATTCATTACAATCCAAGAATGAAATATCCATATTACACAAACAATCCAATTTAAGCCAGACAATTAGTAAACTTTGGAAGAACATCACAAGAAAGTGTATCGCTCATCACTCAAGTGTTTGGGTTTTCAATGAAAGCACTTACAACATATATGAAGAAACTTCTACCATAGGCTTGCAAAATTTCTAGAATCTCCACTGCCATAATGTGCACACAATTCAAGAATCAGAAAGGACTTTTCATTTAGTTGTAATGTAGGCTTTTTATGAAAGGTAAGAAAATATGACCAAGTGACTAAAAAGAAAACATTGAGTTCATGACTCTCAATATATCAAAATAACCATATATCTTCATTTACCATTCTTCTCAAATACTACAATTCAAATCACAAAACACAGCCTTTTTTTTCTTCTTCCTCTCTTCCTCTTTTTTTTTTCTTTGGCTCTTTTGCTCTTTTGAATCTCTTATGCTCTTATGAAAATTTTCTGTGTATGGAGCTTATGAGAATTCGAATATCTTTTTTAGCTAAACAATCACACATCTTTGTTCACCACTATCTTACAACTATCTTTTCCAAATCACACATTTAACCATCCTTATCCTCCTTAAATCTCATAGACATGACACTCCATGAAAAAATTGCAGAAGAAACAATATTCAAAAATCCAACTCAACCGGTTTGAAAAATTTTTACTAGAGCTGAATTTAAACTAAAAACTATCATGCAGAAAATTAAATACGGAAAGCATACTAAATAAAAGATAGAGAGTTCCCATTCTTGTCCACATCCCCCCCAAACTTATTTCGAACTCAGAGACTAGAAAAAGTTTGAAGACCAGACAAGAAAAGGAACGATACCTGGCAGTTTATCTCAGACATCAACTTTTTATCCACCGGAGGGTTAGAACTCGCGACATTGACTTTTTCAGCAGCTGGCACTTTGTGTCGATCGACGTGCGGCATATCAGTCAACACAGAGCCTTCTTCTCGACCCCATCATCAGGTCAAAGTGCGTATCTATCGACCCCTCTGTGTTGATCGACATCAGGTATGTCGATCAATACAAAGGCCTCCCTCGATATTTTTTTAATTTTCCAAATTTTTTTGAATACCTGAAATAAGAATAAAATGAAAATTAAAATACAACTCAAATAAATAATCCTCGAGCAGAATTAGTAACAAGAGTAAATCTATCATTCCCCGGCAACGACACCAATTTGATCACTGATATTTATACCAGATTAATTGCAATACAGTGGCAAAATAAATTTATAAACCCGAAGGTTGTCGACCCCACAGAGAATGATGTAGGAAATAAACTCATGTACTAAAACATTGTTTTTGGACAAATTGTTTGAGCAAATGGAAAAATAGATTTTTGGGTTTTTGAAAATAACAATAAAGATTTAAAGCAAATAAGGGATAATACACATCCGATGGTTGAACTTCTACTCTGGATGACATGCAAATAAACAAATATCCATGCAACAGGTGAGATCTCAAAAAATTATTATAATTTCCTTGGTCCGACAAATAATAACTAGATTAATAACAAGTGCATATCTCCTCTTGGTCTCAAGAAAAAGTATTAATTAATCTCATAAGATCAATAGATTTAAAACCCTACAATCTAGTACTTCTTGGTCTGGCAGTACAGATCGTATCATGTATTCCTAATCTCACTATCAGTGTTCACCTCTCGGTCCTTCTATCAATAGCTTGACATCTAAATCAATTTTCACCTCTCTGTCCTTCATTTAATTTAGAATTATAAAACAAAACAGGAATCACAAACCATCAGCATTGAATTAATAATCATGCATCCAAAGTTGTACAAACCCTAGAATCTGATAGGAAAACTAATTAGGCATAAAGTAAAGAGACATAATTAAAGGAAAACTAAATTTCTTGATAATAAAGAGAAACATTAAAGTACATAAAATTAAAGAGTTGAAATAAAACTAAAAACTAACGAGAAACTAAATGAAATCATATAAAAGGGATGTCCCTGATATGTGCGTAAAATAACCATTACTTCGATGTTTGTGCATGCATGTTTGAATTCATTTTACTCCCATATCATATGTTTTTGTCTTCTTTTTATTGTGTTTTTGTGTTTTGTGTGTTTCGGATGGTGTAGGTTAGGTTTTAAGCATTATTCAGCATTTTCGGCTTGGTTTTAGAAAAAAATCGCTTGATCCTACAGAGATCGGTCGATCTGGGCAGTTCAGAGAAGATTTTCGGTCGATCCTACAGAGATCGGTCAATCCGAGCACTTCAGAGGCAGATTCCGGGCGATCCAGCAGTGCTCGACCGATCGGCCATTTCAGAGGTATATTTCGGTCAAGCGTTTCCCTTCTCGGCCGATCCATGTCGGGCTGAGAGATGGTTTCTCTATTTCTGGACATCTCGGGCAATCTCACTTCATCCCGAGCGATACGAGGCTCTACTAGCTCATTATAAAAGGGGAAAATCGGATTTTATTAGAACTTTTGTCAAATCTACGCAAAATACACTTAGATTCTCTCTTTGATCTAACCTCCATCTCCTTCCAAACCTCACCCAAGGTGTCAAGGAGCTCATTCAACATTCCTTGGTGAAGAATTGAAGTTCCCAAGGGTAAGATCAAGATACTCAATAGGGGAAGAAATCTATCTAGACCTACCATTTGTAATGTTGAATATTGAATATTGTATTGATCAACATGATAGGTATGTCGTTCTATATTTCCATTGGATGTTGAATTGAATAAAGAGGTGTGATAATTTGGTTGAATTGTACATGTTTACCTCCCTCTATGAGATTGAATCATGCTCGATATAATTCCTATTCACCTAGGTGTAGGTAAGAGCCAACATAGGTGATAATTAACGTGAATATTGCAGCCAATATGCGGATAGGAACGTTGTGAATAACATCTATTCTTGTGTTCCTCGATCCAATCCCTGTGCGGAGGAAGGGCATAGGATGATGATTTACGTGCCATAGGGAGTGAGTTAGAAACCAAGAACGAAGCTGTTTGAGGTTTTTAACATCATCTACGGTCAATTCACCGTGATAGGGGATTGACTAGTATAGGGTAATAGTCCATCCATTTTGGGATTAAATTGAGTTTGCATCAAAGTTCAACCTAATTAGAGCACATCGGCATTCTTTGTGAATTCCATTCTATCTCTCTCTTGAGTATTTGTGAGTCTTATTCTACCAAGTTGTTTAAGAAATTGAAGAATTGCTTGAAATTACCGATAATTAAATGATGAGTGTGTTAATTGCTTTTAATGTTGTTTTAGTTAGTTTGAATTCAAGTTTAGGATATTAGAACAAACTCAACGATTTTAAATCTACCTAGCTATAAAAGTCCACACAACTAAATAGTATTCCTTAGGGTGAAGCGAGTAAGTTCCTTGGATTGATTTTCTTACTTGATAAACATAAGATTTGAGCAACCAATTTTAGTGTCATCAATTTTTTGGCGCCATTGTAGTAGGTCTTTGGATATTGTTGAAAGTGTGGATATTGTAGGCTAGGTGTTTGATAATTTGTCTCTTTGATTGCTGGCTATTTTTATTAGTTTTTACCTTCTTGTTGGTTTAATATTGGATTTTGTTGAACTCTTGTAGGAGTGCACGACCATAAGAACAAAGGGGCACTCAATTTTAAACGAAAGGGAAGCCAAAATGGAGAATCAAAGACAAGATGCCAAGGAGAGACTTAATAATTTACAAAGAAAATTAGAGGAAATGAAAGCCATAATGCTAGAGAGACAAACGCCACGAAGGACACTCCAATGTGTGTATGAGAACATGTGGGAAGGTGATTGCCAATGGTCGAACAATGTAAGAGAGTACCATGAAAAGAAATCCATAAAAGAGACTAGTGAAGATGATTAGTTAAAAAGCCAAATGAATCTAATGCAAGAACAACTTAAGTTGTTAAATATGTCAAGGGGAAAAATTGAGGTTGTAAATGAAAGCAAGTATGAGAGGAATGATGAGGTACTTAAAGAGATTCCAATGCAAATGCCGACCATTGCCAAGCCAAGGAGTGAAACAAAGCGAGAGGAGAAACCTTTGCAAGAAGAACTCAAAGAAGAGAAGATAGTGGTGTTGCAAGGAGAAGAATCAAAGAAAGAAGGTGAAGTGTTACCTTAAGAAGAGGAAGAGGGTGAAGGCACTAAGGAGGAGTTGCAAGTCATTGAAAGTGAGAAGAATGGTGCTCTTGAGATACCTTCACTTGAGGAATTGCAAAAAGTCCTGGTCTTGGTACAACAAGATGAAGAAGAGCAAAATGATGTGGTAATTGTGTCAGGGGGTCTAAGTGGCGATATGGTGCTTAACATTCCTTCATTAGTGATAGACAAGAGGGAAAAAGAGGTGATTCTAGAAGAATTAGTGAATGGATCTTGTGATTTTATCGGAGAAGGAGGTGATAAGGAGTCAAAGATAAATCCAAACGAGGAACAAGTCGAGACTTATATAATATGGATTAGGTTTGACTTTCGAGTTTGTCAAGATTGTCAATCTTCCTTGGAAGGATGATAGGGGTGAAAGAAACATTGCCATTGAAAATTTGCTCCCGAGTAAATGCCGAACAAGGGAGAAAGGTGTATTAAAAATCAACAAGATTTTTTATAATGGATGAGAATGGTGAGGTCGTCGAGCTACCGATGTTAACCGAAGCGCTTGTTGAGAGGCAACCCAACCAATTTTCTTTCTTTCTTTTGTTTAATTGTTTTTAGTTGTTTTGATATTTAATAAATGTTTAGTTTGTTTGGTTTGTGTTTGTTAGGAGGAACTACAAGATCGAGAGGAGTGACGATGCACCGTCCACCATTTTGCAAACTTAGTCTCACTTGACTAAGATTGGGGGGATGTGCCGGTAACCGGTGCCTTATTTCATTCTTCTCCTCTCTTCTCCTATCTTATCTTGTAGTTATTTTATTTGTCGGATGATTTCTACCTTGAATTGGAGTTGATTCTTTTGGGTTGTATAATGATTGATTTGATCTACTTTGGATTTGGATTTGGATTTGGATTTGGATGTGGATTCATGATTTTTATGGTTTACTATTTGACTTTGGATGGAATTATTAATGAGTTGGTATGATTGACTATTTCTTATTTTTTTTGGTTTGTGGAATGATGAATGGTTTGGTTTGAATGGCTGTGCTAGTGGATAATGTTCTATATTTCTTGATTGTTGGTTTGTGGTTTGATTGGTGGAAATGAGAAGTTAATGATATGAATTATGCAAAAAGTTTGGTGTTGTTTTGTGTTTATGTGAGTAGGTACATAAGGCATTGGAGAAGAGGTTTGATCGTGGCTACCGGGTAACGAATTTTATCGTTTCTCTTGCCATTTAGATTTGTTGCATGTAGCTGTCATTTTTAGGATTGTTTGTATGCTTCTGTGTGTGTGATGAACCCAAACTACGCTTGAGATTGGACCATGATTTACTAGGTGAAGCTTGAATTTCACCTTAACCTATGATAGGGCGGAATTTTGTTGTTGAAGCATGTCTAAGTTTAACTTTTGAATTACCGAGTTTTGTGTTTGGTTAATGCATTGGACTTGACAAAAAGCTGTGAGTGTTGAGCCTTGATATTATTATATCTTTTTTGTTTGAGAGAGGCGAGATTGCTAGCGAAAAATCTAGAACTTGCATTTATTCTCGATCTATTAGCATGAGTATGCGACTGGAAAATGATATTAGGCCGTTGATTCCTAGTCCTACCTTACACATTGGGAGTATAAGGTGTTTTCCTTGATTATTATTAGCCTTTCATATCTTTGACCCCCATGATTGAGCTTATTTGAAGAAATTTCTTTGATATTATTAGGACCAAGTTTGGGGGGGGGGGGAAGAGAGAATGAGGGTGAATACGGTGATGTGAGTAGGGTTGGGAATTGTTTGGTATTTGTTATTTCAATTGATGAGGCATGAAAGGAAATAAATAAAGACGATTGATGTAAATCCTAGAAAATGGGGCACCTACAAAAAAATGTTGTGGAAAAGAGTGGTGCAAGTCTAAAAAATATGCACCCACATAAAAAATGAAGGAAGGTGCCAATGAAAAAAAATAAAGAAAAGAAAGAAAAAGAAAAAAAAATGAAGAAAGAAAAAGAAAGAAAGATTTGAGAATGGAATAAGCCTCGGGTTTAGTGGTTGATGATTACATTTTAGGGGGGATTCTTGGGAAATTGAGGAGTTTAGTTACTTTGGCCTAAAATCCACCTACCTATTAGTTAGCCACGTGATAACCAAAGCAAAGACCTTCTTGATTCTAGGATCTAACTCATTGTAGTATAGTGGTGAGAATGGATGCAAGCCTATGGAAATTGAGCTCGATATCTTGTGATTGAGTGATTCTCATCGTCCATAAACACGTGAGGGAGTGATTTCATTTCCTTTATCCGTATTTTATGAGTGGTTTGAGTCCTTAGCATTAACCATGTCACAAAATTAGGAGATAATCTCGTTTGATTAGGACATGCTAAGACAATCAAGATGAGCTATGAGGTATTGAACAAGGTCGAATGATTGCTTTACTTTGTTTTGATTGAGGACAATCAAAGGTTCAAGTTTGGGGGATTATGATATGTGCGTAAAATTACCTTTATTTCGATGTTTGTGCATGCATGTTTGCGTTCATTTTACTCCCATATCATATATTTTTGTCTTCTTTTTGTTGTGTTCTCGTGTTTTGTGTGTTTCGGATGGTGTAGGTTAGGTTTTGAGCATTATTCAAAATTTTTGGCTTGGTTTTGGAGGAAAATCGCCCGATCCTGCAGGTATCGCTCGATCTGGGAAGTTCAGAGAAGATTTTTGGTCGATCCTGCAGAGACTGGTCGATCTGAGCACTTCAGAGGCAGATTCTGGGCTATCTAGCAGTGCTCGACCGATCGGCCATTTCAGAGGCAGATTTCGGTCAAGCATTTCCTTCTCGGCCAATCCATGTCGGGCTGAGTGACGGTTTCTCTATTTCTGGACATCTCGGGCAATCTTACTGCGTCCCAGGCGATTCGAGGCTCTGCGCTCATTATAAAAGGGGGAAAATCGGATCTTATTAGAACTTTTGTCAAATCTACACAAAATACACTTAGATTCTCTCTTCGATTCCTACCTCCATCTCCTTCTAAACCTCACCCAAGGTGTCAAGGAGCTCATACAACATTCCTTTGTGAAGAATTGAAGTTTCCAATGGTAGATCAAGATCAATATACTCAATTGGGGAAGAAATCTATCTAGACCTACTATTTGTAATGATTAGCTTTCAATTGAATATTTTATTGATCAACATGATAGGTATGTCGTTCTAAATTTCTATTGGGTGTTGAATTGAATAAAGAGGTGTGATAATTAGGTTGAATTGTGTAGGTAAGAGCCAGCTTAGGTGATACTTGACGTGAATATTGCAGCCAATACGCAGATAGGAACGTCATGAATAGCATGCATTCTTGTGTTCCTCGATCCAATCCCTGTGCGGAGGAAGGGCATAGGATGATGATTTACGTGCCATAGGGAGTGAGTTAGAAACTAATAACGTAGCTGTTTGAGGTTTTTAACATCATCTACGGTTAATTCGCCGTGATAGGGGATTGGCTAGTATAGGGTAATAGTCCATCCTTTTAGGGATTAAATTGAGTTTGCATCAAAGTTCAACCTAATTAGAGCACATCGACATTCTTTTCAACATCCATTCTATCTCTCTCTTGAGTATTTGTGAGTCTTGTTCTACCAAGTAGTTTAAGAAATTGAAGAATTGCTTGAAATTACCGATAATTGAATGATGAGTGTGTTAATAGCTTTTATTGTTGTTTTAGTTAGTTTGAATTCAAGTTTAGGATATTACAACAAATTAAAAATTTTAAACCTACCTAGCTATAAAAGTCCACAGAACTAAATAGTATTCCTTCGGGCAAAGCGAGTAAGTTCCTTGGATTGATTTTATTACTTGATAAACATTAGATTTGAGCAATCAATTTTAGTGTCACCAGTCCCCAAAAGGGAGTTCAATGAATAATCTAATCTAGAGGATTATTTATAGAGTTTGTGTAGGTTTTACATGGCAAAATCCTATAAGTAACATGATTAGATTTGATGCAAATCAAAATCTTAATATCCGATTTTACATATTTCTTCCTTTTTGGGTCTTCAAGGCTTCCAAATTGATGTATATCTTTTATTTTCACCAAATCTCGCCCAAAAAAAGTGTAAAATCGCATTTTCCAGCAAAATTAACCCGCATGTCGATCGAAACCCTGCCTATCGATTGACACGCAGGTTGGTCGACATCCCAGATGCCGGTCGATACAGAAGCTTCGCCAGAAGTCCTTCGATTGCACTGTCTCACGGTTTTGGCCATAACTTTTGCTCCCGAACTCTGATTGACCTGATTCCAGTTGCATTGGAAAGCTAATTCAAATATATTTAGCTCAAAATCCATGTGTGGAAGAATTATTTACTGTTTATTTGAACATGAAATGCTTTCGGTATGGGTTTACAATGATTTAAGCCTCAAACCTGCTAGATCTTACCATGTCAAGCATAAAACCATTGTAGATAGATTCATGCAGCAAAAATAAAGAAAATAAAAAAAAACATAATGAAAACAACTAATTAGTCGAACCCAATATGAGTGAATATATGAACTCATCACATATCAACCCATGGCCTAGTTGATATCTACTTGGAAAGGGCTAGGGTTTCCAGCTAGGTGGGCCGACTTGCTTGGCCTACCACATTGCCACAGTAATCCTCCTATATCGAGTCTGGGGTTTCAAGCTTGTTAGTTCGTTGATGAAAATTGACTACTCCCTAAGTCTAAGGCCCAAAGAACCTCCCCCTAAACATGAAGAGGGAATGGAAGATAATTCTCGATTAAAAAATCTTATTAATGAATTAAAAAGAAGACACATAAGATTTAAACAAGTAATATTGAAAATCATCTTCTTTTCAAGATTCCACTCTCTTCTTCATTATAGTCTCTCTTTAGCATGTTGATTGATCGAAGGGGGAAGAAGTCTTCATCTGTCAGATCTTCCCTGTAGGTTATTCTTTGAATATGAAATTGAAGAGCAAGTTGAGTTGCATCCCATCTGGTATTTCCTTGGAGTGGAGATTGTGAATGCTTTCGTGGAGACGGATGAAGATGTACTTAGCCCAGTTTATTTCGGCTTCATCACTGATGGCCATCACGGCCTTCAAATTTTCTTGTTAGGATATTCTAGATATTTGCCAACTTCTATACTTGCATTCTACTATCAATATCCAAGGAAATAAAATAAACAGGTTGTAGTTTTTTCTAGGATATATTGATATAAAAGTTCTCATTAGTTGGCCCTTTCCACTTCTTCAAGTATATTTTTGTTGGGAAATTTGTCTAAGTTTCCCTCCCTCAGTAGCTACTTGTATAGATCTTAGTTTTGGTGGATCAAATCCTAAGTCCTACCAGCGTCAGTTGTCTCTAGATAGCTCTAGTTCTCAAATGTAAAGTCCTGTTTAGGTCTTTTGAGTTGTAAGTCGCAGCTGATCAAGACTCATGCTGACACTGTTCACCAGCATGAGAAATGCTTACCACTGGTTACTGTTCACCAGTTGGGAAAAGTTTCATCAGGTGGCGGCTGACAAAGACTCGTGCTGACACTGTTCACCAGCATGAGAAGAGCTAATGACTGGTTACTGTTCACCAGTTGGGAAGGATTTCACCAGCAGGCGGCTGACAAATCCTACCAGCAGAATACGTGTTCTCACTGACACTATTCACCAGCGGTGAAGCCACCAGTCATGGGAGATTCCAAGAGTTAACATCAGACATATTGGTAGACTTAGATTGTACCAGCGCAAGTCACCAGCAGAGACTGCCAGCACAAGATCACCAGAATGATCTACCAGTCGGATGTTACCAGCAGAATTCCAGATTCTCTCTCCCAGAGTCTTAGAGACAAAAAGAAGATTCGTCGAGGAATTAACTGACAGAGTATGACTTTAAGGAGGATACCTTAAAGTCCATCAGTTACAAGACACCAGTCTTGATTCCTCGTACTGACAAATAGTGCCGTTCTGACATAAAGAGATCAATGTAAGATAAAGCGGACAAAAGTATGGCACTTTCCGGAAAAACATACCTGCCGCCGTCAGAAGGACATGCGAGGACAGAGACCTTTTCCGGATGTGTCCAAACGGCTAGAAGATTTGAATGGGATCCTGCGTCTATAAATAGGTCGGAACCACCAACATTTAAGACGCTAGCTTCCTGACATTCAATACTTCTCCCTCGCTCAACTACCGAAAGTCTGAAACTTTATTGCAAGCAAGCAAAACACTTTCGAGGCCTTTCCTAAGGCTTTCCGTGTGTTGATTTATCAAACACGAGACTTCAAGCTTCCAGCTTGTAAGTTACTGATCTCTTTGGTGCTCTTTCTCTTCCGAGGAAGTTCACAGCAGCTCTTGTGCCAGCCAGCACTTGAGTTATCACGGGCAGTTTGCCGTATTGAGAAGCTACGTTCTTGGGAGAACTAAACACCCAGTGAAGCTGTGGAGGTTGAAGTGACGTGCTCGCACTCCACCAGCTGATCAGAGTTGAAGAAGGAAACAAGGCCGGGAGCGGTTGATCTAGTGAACTGGTGGACGAGGCATTCACCAGCTAGAGATAGATCGTAGGACACTTGTACCCGATTACTCTTAGTGAATTTCCAGTGCTACGACTGGAGAGTGGACGTAGATCAGTTGATCGAACCACTATAAATCCTTTGTCTTTATCAGTTTTCTGCATTACATTTTTATTTTAAACCCAGCACCCAAGTGCTGGTGTATACTCTGAAAACTGATAACTGTGTAAACAAGGCCTAAATTTTTCTAAGTCTTGAATCACCAGCTGACAGGTCCCAGTCAGTTGGTTAACCAGCAAGTGCAAGAAAACGTTTACTCCTTTATTATTTCCTCTGCTAACGTTTTATACTCTGAAAAACCAGGACCAACAAGTGGTATCAGAGCCAGGTTCTTATAGACCGATTGTTTCTGAGTCGCTTAGGACCGAGATCCACGTTTCCTTGCACTCCTTTGTTTGTCTGTTGATTAGCTCAGGTACACGAAGATGAATACTCCGAAGCTACTCGACTACAAGCCTGAGAAGCATGACATATGGCGAAAGAGGTCACTCATTTCTCTGAAGAGCATCCATCCGGAAATGAAAGATGTGCTGGAGAAAGGGCCAATCGAGATCACCATGATACAGCACCAGCTAGGAGATCGTCCAGCTGCTGTGATCCCAAAGCCTCAAGACGAATGGAACGCCGAGGATAGGAAGCGGAATCAGTTGGATTCCATTGCTCACGAGTTGATCCTGGCTTCTCTTCCAGAGTCGCTGATGGAGGAAGCCCTCCAGTTTGACAATGCCAAGGGAGTATGGGATTACCTTGATAGTCTATGTCAAGAAACTGATCAAATGAAACGCAACAAATTGCAGGTTGCAGTGGACAAGTACGAGTCCTTCCAGATGCTGCCTGGAGAAACCATCAAGGAGATGGAGGCGAGATTCAACGCCATCGTCAGCGAGCTAAAATCACTGGACAGGAAGTGCTCAAATGAAGATCTCAATGCCAAGATCCTGTCCAAGATGCCCAAGGAGGACTGGTTCGTGAAGACCACAGCTCTGAAGGAGAAGGACTTGTCCAAGATGACTCCCAAGGAGTTATTTGCTCAACTGCAGGCACACGAGTGGGATATCCAGATGGTAAACAAGAATGAGGCCATCCGGAACATGGGATCCCCCAGCATCAAAGCTCAAGACGAAGCTTACTTCGTCAAGAAGGACTTCAAATGGAAGTCCAAGAAGCCCTTCCATGCTGACAGACCCGCTGCCCAGCACAACCAGAAGAAAGAGATCCCAGCCACATCGGGATCTAACTCAAAAGACAGCGAGAGCTCTATTGCTGACCTTGAGCAACAGATGAAGAGACTGGCCGTTCTCCTGGAGAAAGCCAAGTCGAAACAGGGAGTATCTCTAAGCTCATCTGATGGAAAATTCATCAAGAGAGCTCCCCTTGCTTGCTATCAGTGCCAATCCCCTGATCACCTTAAATTTGAATGTCCACAGGTGGAAAAGGGTGAGCGGGAAAGGCTGAAGAAGCTCTTTGAAGAGCGAGCATCCAAGGCCATTGCCAAGGCCATGCTGACCAGGACAGAAGTTCCTGACATTCCTGACCATGACGACGGAGAGTATGAGTCAGATGAAGAGTCAGAAGAGGAAGCTCTACTGGCACTTATGGCAGCCTTCGGAGAAGAATCAGCTGAAGGAAGTGCTGACAGTGAAGAGGCACTTGCAGCTGATGATCAGGTACAATCATCAGCTCCCCTAATGCATATCATGCCTTCTCACATTTTAGACGATTCTGAGTCGCGTTGCTCCGACTCAGAAGCTGTCACAATAGACATTCTTCAACAAGAATTTTTAAAATTTTATGAAATAAAGAATGTCTTGGCTGGCGAAAATGCTTTGCTGAAAGATCAAATTTCTGTTTTGACCAAGGAGATTGAAAAATCGAGGTCAATCAGTGAAGAGCTAGCCACTTTGAAAAAGACTCACTTTGAGTTGCTCCAAGATTTTCAAATTGCAAAAACTGAGCGAGATAATTTTCACAATCTCGTTCTGGAGCAAGAAAATAGAATAAATTTTCTAAATAAAGGCTCAAAAGACTTGGAAGCAGCTCTAAGTCATTGGAGAAAGCCTTCTGATAAGTCCGGGTTGGGATTTACAAAGGATTTGAGCATAAACCAGCCCGAACAAATCACTACTAGTAAGGGTAAGGGCAAACTGGCAAGTGCATCAGCACCAGCTGGTAATACCAGTCAGTCCCGAATGGGTAATCAGCATAGGAACCATAAGTCCAGATACATAGGTGAGTCATCACGACAAAATCCTCAACTGGCAAGATCCTCTGCTGACAGGACGCCAGCACACCCAAGGACGCAGACTAAGCCGAAATATTCTAAGGCAAGGAAGTCAGCGTCAGCTGCCAGTGGGATCCGACAGCCAGCACCAGCTGTCAAGGGATTCCACGCACAACCTCTTAAGTATGCCAGTCACCAGCATACTTACAAGGGGTCCCAATCTCAGAGAAATTCTGAGAGAAGGACAATACCTGATAGGAGGAACACCTATCAGAGGCACGAGCCCAATCAAAAGTTTTCACAAAGGGCTATGAATGCTAATCGTGGTGGTCCATGTCCTCAGGGATCACCAAGGCAACACAATGTACCGGAAAAGCATTTCCGAAGCTCCCAGCGGAAGCGCACTTCCAAGGGAGACACACACACAACCTCACCTTCCCAAACCAAACGCATTCATTATTTCAAAAGGAAGGGAAAGGCTGTTAATGATGTCAGCAAGGATAAAACCAAGCTGAAAATCACCCAAGTCTGGATTCCGAAAGGAATTATCCAGCGATCTAACCCTGCAGGACCCGCAGAAGATCGGGGACCTAAATGAATCTCATTTCTTTCTTGCAGGTACAGGATCATGCGACACAGCTTCATAGATCGAGCGAGTGGATCATAGACAGTGGTTGCTCCGCTCACATGACTGGTGAAGAATTTCTATTTTCAGATCTTACCAAGGTCAAAGGACCTCCAGTCATATTCGGTGATAACTCAAAGGGCAGAGTTATCAGCAAGGGCTGCATCGAGAAGGACGATGTCAGAATCATAAATGTATCCCTTGTCACCAACCTCAAGCACAACCTCCTGAGCATCAGTCAGCTGTGCGACTACGGGTACACAGTTACCTTTGAGAAATCAGAGTGCCAGATCAAAGACAAGGAATCTGGCGAGACCAAGCTGAGAGGTGTTCGCAAAGGAGGACTTTATGTCGTCGACTGGCATAGCGGGAAGACTGACTCATGCTTCGTGGCCACCAGTTCCATGGAAACAAACTGGCTGTGGCACAAAAGGTTAAGTCATCTGAATTTCAAAACTATTAACTATCTTACTAAGCATGATCTTGTAGATGGTCTTCCCAAGGGCGGGTTCAAGAAGGAAGGAATTTGCAAGGCTTGCCAGCAAGGCAAACAAACTAAGAAGTCCTTCAAGAACCAGTCGCCAGTCTGCCCCAGTACCAGTCAGGTACTCGAACTGCTACATATGGATCTTTTTGGACCAGTAGCACCTCAAATCATTGGAGGACGACGATATTCGCTGGTGGTAGTCGATGACTACTCGCGCTACACATGGGTAAAGCTTCTCAGAACCAAGGATGAGGTGAAGATCATTCTTCCAGAGTTGATCATCCAAGCTCAGAAACAGAGAGAAGCTGTGGTGAAGCGGATTCGTTCGGACAATGGGACTGAATTCTGCAACAGTCTGCTGATGGATTTTTGCGCGGAAGCTGGTATAAAGCATGAAAGATCTACACCTAGGCAACCGCAGCACAATGGACTGGCAGAACGTAGGAACAGGACGCTGAATGAAGCGGTCCGGTCCATGCTGGCAGAGTCCGGCTTAGGACAGAGTTTCTGGGGAGAAGCGTTGGTGACGGCCTGCTACACTCAGAATAGAAGCGGGATCAACGACAGACTCCAGAAAACTCCCTACGAAGTTTATTTTGGTCGTAAGCCTTCTATAGCTCATCTCCGTGCTTTCGGTTCACCATGTTATATCCATAATAATGGCAAGTCAAAGTTAAATGCTTTTTCGCCTAAGGCTGATGAGGGTGTCTTTGTCGGATATGGACATCCCTCTCACAAGGGCTATAGAGTATTTAACAAGACCACCAAACTTGTGGAAATAACATGCAATGTTGTTTTTGATGAAGCTACTTTAGTGCGCAGGACCTTACGACAACTGGCTGAAGATGTTCCTGAGGTCAATGATGTCGTTGATCAGTTGGGCAGGAATTCTTCCGATACTCAACCAACTGGTTCGACTAGACCTATGACTGGATCATCTTCACAACCAGTTCCCTCGGTTGCCCATCAGCAAACCGGGAAGGTCGGTGATGCAAATGACCTTGCTGAGACCTTACACTCAATCTCCCTGAGTGGATCTAGCAAAAATCAAGGGGGAATTCTGACTGGAATCTTTGAGCAAGAAGATGACGATGAACCAGCTGGAGTGGATGCACCAGCTGATACTGACAACGTTGGTGAAGGTTCAGGAAGCCAGTCAGACAGTGAAGCTGATGAAGAAGTTCCAACTGGTGGTCAACCGCCAGTTGCAGTTCCAGCTCCGACTGGTGAAAATGTGGAAGCACCAGTCATCAGGACAGAAGAACCTATTTCACAGCCGGCACCAGCAGTCGCTGGTCCTCCCAAATGGCTGAGGGATCACCCATCCGATGCTATTCTCGGTGATCCAGAAGGTTCTGTCCAGACTCGCCACGGCAGTGCGCTCCTAAGTTGCTTTATTTCTCAAATGGAACCTACTTCCATAGGAGTTGCGCTAGAATCTGCTGATTGGATTAATGCCATGCAAGAAGAGCTTGTTGAATTCACTCGCAACAATGTTTGGGACTTGGTGGAGAGACCATCACATCAGTCAGTGATTGGCACCAAGTGGGTTTTCAAGAACAAGCGAGATGAGAATGGCACCGTGGTCAGAAACAAAGCTCGTTTAGTCGCCAAAGGTTACAGGCAGTGTGAAGGCATCGACTTCGACGAGACCTTCGCACCAGTTGCAAGAATGGAGGCGATACGGTTGTTCCTTGCGTATGCAGCGTATCACGGCTTCACGATATTTCAGATGGACGTGAAGAGCGCCTTCTTGAATGGCGAACTAAAGGAGGAGGTTTATGTCGAGCAACCTCCAGGCTTTGAGATAGGCACCAAAGTGTACAAGCTGAGAAAGGCCCTGTATGGATTGAAACAGGCGCCCAGGGCTTGGTACGAAATGCTGTCACAATTCCTTATCAGCAATGGATTTCGGAAAGGGAAGATTGATAGGACTCTCTTCCTTCTCAAGGATGGAGGTGACATGCTAATGGTGCAGATCTATGTTGATGACATCTTATTCGGATCAAGGAATATATCTCTCTGCGAGAAGTTTTCTCAACTGATGCAGACGTCATTTCAAATGAGTATGATGGGCAAATTAACATACTTCCTAGGACTCCAGGTCCAGCAGTCAACTGATGGGATTTTCATCAGTCAACGGAAGTATACCAAGGACTTAATCCAGAAATATTGCCCAGAGAAAACTAAGTCCCTAAGGATACCAATGAGCACCAGCTGTCAGATATTTCTTGATGAACAAGGTGAATCAGTTGATCCTACCGTTTACCGAGGAATTATTGGATCACTTCTCTATCTCACAGCCAGCAGACCCGACATCTCGTACTCAGTCGGAGTGTGTGCCAGATTTTAAGCCAATCCGAAAAGGTCACACATGGAAGCTGCCAAAAGGATAGTGAAATATCTGAAGGGGACTGAATCTCTTGGAATATGGTATCCCAGGAATGATGAGCTTACACTCATTGGATATTCAGATTCAAATTTTGCTGGATGCCGTATAGATCGAAAGAGTACCAGTGGTACGTGTCAGTTTCTAGGACACAAGCTAATCAGTTGGTTTAGCAAGAAGCAGCACTCAGTTGCTACATCTACCACTGAAGCTGAATATGTTGCCGCTGCCAGTTGCTGTGCTCAAATTATTTGGATCAAGCAACAACTGGAGGATTATGAAGTAGACACTGGCTGTGTTCTAATCTATTGCGACAACAACAGCGCTATGTGCATCACGAAGAATCCGGTTCACCATTCAAGAACCAAGCACATAGATATTCGACATCACTTCATACGTGATCATGTCGAGAAGAAGGATGTCAGCGTGGACTACATCAGAACTGAAGATCAACTGGCTGACATCTTCACCAAACCCCTTCCAGAAGCAAGATTCAAGGAGTTGTGCATCAAACTCGGTCTTTTGGAGATTGATGCGAGCCCAAGTGTTGAGGAAGAATGAGTCCCAGCTCTCATTCTGTTCTTGATCTTCTGGAGGACGCTGATTTCGACTAAGTCCAAGCTCTTAGTTGTTTTTATTTAAGTGGTATCTCAAGCTCACTGATGGTCCCTACTGGCGGAACTTATCCCTTAATTGTCTAAGGAAATGAGTCCCAGCTCTCATTCCGAAGTTGCCAGCACAAACCATCAGTTGAAGCGAAATTGGGTCCCAGCTCCCAATTTCAAGCGATGATGAGGAGAGGATTTCTTGAAGAGAAGATAATGCGGAATAAAATTGAGTCCAAGCTCTCAATTTTCTTAATCTTTCAAGTTGTCAGCAGACAACTGGCGAATTTCCTACGACTGATGAAATTGAGTCCCAGCTCTCAATTTATCCAAGTACTCGGGAGCCAGTCGTAAGTACCAGTTGTCAACTGGTAAGGAGGCCATGCTGACAGGGGGAAGTGTTCAACTGGCATATCCTGCTGATGACCAGTTATATTACTGATGACCAGTTGAGTCCCAGCTCTCAACTGATGATCTCTTGAAGTCCAAGAGTCGTGCCAGCTGTCGCAGAAATGGCGGGATTGTTCAAATCCTCTTGCGTGGGCGTATCTCAGAATTTAATGCAGCATTTAATGCCACATTTAATGCGCACAGTGACTGCTCGGTCAAAAGCACATTTGCGACCAATCAGAGAGCGCCATGTCAGCTACACGGCATCGCCCAATTCAGCACGACCACGCAAGTCGCCTACAGGGAATCGTGCCAGCTGATGACCGTCGATCCTCACTTTTGACGAATTAATCTAGTCCATCCAAACCAGCTTGGCACCAGTATAAATAGACTTCATTCATGAACGGGAAAACTCTTATCATTCCTTCATATTTTCCGAACATATTTTCTGATTCATCTTCCTTAAGAATTCCTAACCTTTACTCCCTGAAAATATGGCATCCTCATCCAACCCCGCTGATGATAAATCATCCTCTGCCACTGAGTCTTTAGAGCTAGACTTGCCATTGGCCGAAGCCCACATGCCTACTTTTACAGGCATCGTGAAGGAAGAAGATATTGACTATACCTATCCCTTCAGCAAGCTCGTCTCGCTGAATAAAGCAGCCACCAGACATCGCCTCTCTCACGCACAGATTCGAACAGCCCAAGTTCAGAAGGAGAAGATTCTGAACGACAAGCTGGCGGAGAAGCACCACGGCCCGGAGCTGATGGAGATGATAGACCATGAGCAGCTCCGCCCGTATTTGACGGCGACTCCCAGGACCTTCCATCCTCAATTGGTTGCCGAGTTCTATGCTCGGGCAGTCATTGCTGACGACAGGAAGTCGTTCACAACATCAGTATTCGGCCATTTGATCACGGTCGACGCCGAGTACCTCGCCAACATTTTTGGAATGAGGAATGAAGGAGAGGAAGTGGCGACGTATCATAGGGATGATACAGTCGAGTTCCAGCGGAGGTGGGAGCAGTGGAGAAGGGCGGAGGTGACCGTTTTTAAAACGGGGATGAAGAAGTCAGAAATGGAAGATTTCTGGCAAATGGTGTGTGATATTGTAGTACGCATGCTACAATGCGAGGTCGGCTCGTATGCCGAACTGAGCTTGAGAAAGTTCTCAGTCATGTGCGCCCTGGCAGACGGCATACTGGGCAACTGGGCCGAATTCTTCTTCGGCCGACTGCTGGAGAATGTTGAGAGGAATGTCACCGTGAAGACTGACGGAAAATTTCTTCACGCGGTGTCATTCGGGCTGAGGATCAGCCACATACTGGAAGTAGAGATGGGGGACGACGTCGACCAGGGGGAGCAACTGGTTGGATCAGATTTCATCCCAGTTACAAGGGTGAAACTGGCTGTCCCCGACTACAAGAAGCCACGCCGACTGAAGGGGAAGACGGCTGTGGACCCCGAAGAGTCTGTCTCTGAAGAAGATGCAGAGCAGACATGGGAGGAAGTGCCAGCTGTGGCTCTCCCACTGCCAGCTGCGGCCAAGGATGAGCTTAAAAGGAAGCTAGAGGTCGAATCCTTATTCGTCTCTATGGAAGATGCAGTGGAGAAGGCAACTGGCATACATCCTCGAGCATTAGCACAAGTGCCAGCCCCCAGGCCCCCTTCAAGCAAGAAGCCCAAGACCCACCAGCGCCAGCAGCCCCAGCCAGCTGCTACCTATGAGCCAGCATCCGGGAAGATCTCGATACCAGTCAAGAAGTCCGTTCTTGGACTGACCGAGGAGGAGACCATAGAGAGGATGACCCGGAAGCGAAAGAGGGTTTAGACCAGGGCTCAGAAGCTGGTGGAACAGGCCAAGAAGGAGCAACAAGCCTCCATTGTGAGGAAAAAGCAGGCCCAGGCAAGGCTGAAGGCCTTGGCCGACCAGCGAAGAAGGGAGGCTGAGCTGGCAGCCCGCGATGAAGCCTATGCAAAGGTGCAGGCTGAGCATGAGGCCAGACGTCAGGCGCAACTGGCGGAGCAGGTGCACCAGGTGGCCAAAGGCAAGTGGGAAGTTGCCCCAACTACAAGTGCAAGGCCACCAGCACCAGCTCCAGGCCAGATCTTATCAGAAGAATCTTTTACCCGCCTGATGGTCATGGGTGCTGATGAAGATGTACTATCCCTTGTGGATAAGTACCAGGAGGAGGAGGAGGTCGCTGAAGTCCCTCCACCCGCGCAAGGGGGTGGTGGAGGTGAAGAAGACCCACTGGCCGCGCACGGGGGTGCCAGTGGAGGAGTTGAGGAGCGGGCGACCACCCCGGAAAAACTGGCGAGTTTTTCGGACATGAGCTCCGATTCGGAGGAGGAGCCGGAGCAGGCGGCAGCTGAGGAGGTGATACATTACTCCATGGTGCAGAGGATGGAGCCAAGGGATCTGTTCCCAGACCTTGAAGATAAGGCTCGTCGTCCTGCCAGTCGCCCAAAATCATCAGAAGCATCAACATCTTCTAGGCGACCAGCAACATCCTCACCAGCGCCAGCACGTCATGTGCGCGCAGATCGGAGGCCATACTTGCTCTGCATCCAAGAGCATCAACTGATTGATGAGGATACCTTCCAGTCGCGAGTGACAGGGGTACATCGGTGGGAGCACCGCGGGGCAATGGCGTTTCAAGATTCACGAGTGCCTGAGCCATCAGCATTCAATATCATCCCCATCACCGGACTCCCCCACCAGTCGGTTTACGCTTCGAGGATCTATGACTGGTGTCTGCCCCTGCAGCCGATAGAGTACTTCAATTCCACTCTCTATGAGTATGCTGAAAACATAACGGCGGAGGTGGAAAATGTCGTCAATGACGAGATGATAACCAGCTACCGAAGACTGTGGAGGGTGAATCCGGAACTATGTCTGGAGTTCCGGAGGTGGAGGATTTTCGACCTTTGCCAGCGCCAGCTGACTGTTGAGAAGCGCGCTGTTCTTTATGCCAGGCTAGGGCTTGGTTACTGGAGATCAGAGGAGGCGTGGGCGAATGCATTCATGGATTCTGATCCTGAAATGCACCAGCAGCTGTCTACCAGGCGAATCAGGCGCCGTTTGAAGAGAATTGCAGAATTCAGACAGCTGACCGGGACTTCTGGCCTCCCTAGGCCAAAAATGGTTAAGCTACCATTCCTCCAGTTCCAGCCCTCCAGCCGTGGATACCAGCTGATCTACGCGCTCCGACGCCTAAAGGTTCTCACCGCTCTCCCCCGGATCCCTCCCTATTTTGCCATTTTCTTTTATATGGCTGCCAGCGCTCTGCTGGTAGACCACATTGTGGAGGAGGATCCTACCCGTGGTTGGTGGCTGACCACTGCCGTCCCTAATGTTCCGATCGTAATGGGCAACCTTGTCCCTTATAATGAGGACTGGCAGCTGGTGGACTTCACAGCCCCACCTATTTTTGAACAAGGCCCGTCAGCACCAGCCGCGGTGCTCGCGGAGGAGCCAGCTGCAGTCGAAGTACCAGCGGAGGAACCAGCTGCAGCTGCAGTGCCAGCGGAGGAGCCAGCCCCAATGGAAGAATCAGCTGAATCTGAACCAGCAATGGCTCCTTCCGCAACTGATGTGCCTTTCTCTTCCATGGAAGTATCAGCGCAGCCAATCTCCGAGATCCATCCTCCTGCGCAGCTTCTTGCACTCATTGATGCCAGGATGGATCAGCGCTTCGCCACCTTCCGAACTGAAATTGCTCAACAAATGGAGTCCGTCACCGCCGGTGTCTCCACCTTTTTGGCGTGGATCCAAGAGGGGGAAAGGGTGCGAGCACTGGCTGAAGCAGAGAGAGCCCGACTTGCTGAGGAAGAGAGACGGATTGCTGCTGAAGAAAGGCTGAAGAGAGAACAAGACATGGCCGCACTTACAGAGATCCTGAGGTCTATCACAAGCGCAAGAACTCAATCACCAGGATCATCATCCAAGCCATAGTCTAGTTTCTCTATTTTTTTGTAAGTAAATATGTATCAGCTAGTCTAGTCAGTTACCAATTCCTGTACTTGTAATTGCTCCATCACTAATGGAATGCTGACTGACAAGTTGATGACAATCTCTAGTTGTCCAACAATTGTCAAGTATTTACTTACCAGCTGAACTTACACATCCAGTGTAATCAGCACCAGCACTCGTCTACATACTTTAAATCTATTTTTGCTCTGATCTCAATTTTCATATTTTAAACGAGCAATATCCCTCTTAGTTTGAGGGGGAAGATTTTAGTTAGAGCTGATGTGAGGAAGTAGTTTCATGGGTTTATATCTGATAGGCTTATTTGTAAAACCCTGAAATTTTCTGTAACTTTCCTCATCAGCTGAGTGCTCGCTGGTTAGGCTTTGATCGCACCAAAAAGGGGGAAATTGTTGGGAAATCTGTCTAAGTTTCCCTCCCTCAGTAGCTACTTGTATAGATCTTAGTTTTGGTGGATCAAATCCTAAGTCCTACCAGCGTCAGTTGTCTCTAGATAGCTCTAGTTCTCAAATGTAAAGTCCTGTTTAGGTCTTTTGAGTTGTAAGTCGCAGCTGATCAAGACTCATGCTGACACTGTTCACCAGCATGAGAAATGCTTACCACTGGTTACTGTTCACCAGTTGGGAAAAGTTTCATCAGGTGGCGGCTGACAAAGACTCGTGCTGACACTATTCACCAGCATGAGAAGAGCTAATGACTGGTTACTGTTCACCAGTTGGGAAGGATTTCACCAGCAGGCGGCTGACAAATCCTACCAGCAGAATACGTGTTCTCACTGACACTATTCACCAGCGGTGAAGCCACCAGTCATGGGATATTCCAAGAGTTAACATCAGACATATTGGTAGACTTAGATTGTACCAGCGCAAGTCACCAGCAGAGACTGCCAGCACAAGATCACCAGAATGATCTACCAGTCGGATGTTACCAGCAGAATTCCAGATTCTCTCTCCCAGAGTCTTAGAGACAAAAAGAAGATTCGTCGAGGAATTAACTGACAGAGTATGACTTTAAGGAGGATACCTTAAAGTCCATCAGTTACAAGACACCAGTCTCGATTCCTCGTACTGACGAATAGTGCTGTTCTGACATAAAGAGATCAATGTCAGATAAAGCGGACAAAAGTATGGCACTTTCCGGAAAAACATACCTGCCGCCGTCAGAAGGACATGCGAGGACAGAGACCTTTTCCGGATGTGTCCAAACGGCTAGAAGATTTGAATGGGATCCTGCGTCTATAAATAGGTCGGAACCACCAACATTTAAGACGCTAGCTTCCTGACATTCAATACTTCTCCCTCGCTCAACTACCGAAAGTCTGAAACTTTATTGCAAGCAAGCAAAACACTTTCGAGGCCTTTCCTAAGGCTTTCCGTGTGTTGATTTATCAAACACGAGACTTCAAGCTTCCAGCTTGTAAGTTACTGATCTCTTTGGTGCTCTTTCTCTTCCGAGGAAGTTCACAGCAGCTCTTGTGCCAGCCAGCACTTGAGTTATCACGGGCAGTTTGCCGTATTGAGAAGCTACATTCTTGGGAGAACTAAACACCCAGTGAAGCTGTGGAGGTTGAAGTGACGTGCTCGCACTCCACCAGCTGATCAGAGTTGAAGAAGGAAACAAGGCCGGGAGCGGTTGATCTAGTGAACTGGTGGACGAGGCATTCACCAGCTAGAGATAGATCGTAGGACACTTGTACCCGATTACTCTTAGTGAATTTCCAGTGCTACGACTGGAGAGTGGACGTAGATCAGTTGATCGAACCACTATAAATCCTTTGTCTTTATCAGTTTTCTGCATTACATTCTTATTTTAAACCCAGCACCCAAGTGCTGGTGTATACTCTGAAAACTGATAAATGTGTAAACAAGGCCTAAATTTTTCTAAGTCTTGAATCACCAGCTGACAGGTCCCAGTCAGTTGGTTAACCAGCAAGTGCAAGAAAACGTTTACTCCTTTATTATTTCCGCTGCTAACGTTTTATACTCTGAAAAACCGGGACCAACAATTTTTCAGCGGCTTGTTCGGATATTAGATGATTTCGGAGATCTACCCCACATTCCCAAATGCTTAAGTGTTCAACAAAATGTTGAAATTTTTATGACCTTGACACTTGCGACAAGTTCGTTTGATGAGCCATATGTCGAGATCCTAGCGTTGTGGCAAAGTTCTAGGATGAGACTTGTTGGTCTCGAGATCAGAGTAGTTCTGTATGCAGCGGAAGTATTAATATGTTTGCAATTCTGAAAATTGAAACTCAGTTTTCAGTTTTTAGTTTCCGAAAACTTATTTTAGCTCGATAGTTTTATGTTTCAGTTTAAAGTATACACTTCAATACTTAGAAAGTATTGAAGGTTTAAAGTAAGCTAGAGAACCTAACTTGTAGAAACTTAAATAAAGCAGTAAAATGACCCAGGATATTTATAGTGGTTCAGAGCCTTAGTCCTACGTCCACTCTTCGGAACTTAATCTGGGAACTCAATAAGTAACAGATTACAAGATTTCTCCCGATCTATACTATCTCGTCAGATGACAATGTCCTTTGCCCTGCTAGGTCACTCGCCCAGAAACTTTGTTTGCTCCCATTTTCAATCTGAAGTGAGGACGCGCCTCGCAACCTTCGAACTGGAAAGTTGGATGCTTGTTGTTCTTCCTAGAACTTTGGTGGTTGGTAAAACTCATAATAATCAGAATTCCAGAGTGGTAAATTAACTGCTGTGTTTATTACTTGAAAAGTAATAAACACCAAATGATTAGTTTTAGCTTAGAAATCTTAAGCCTCGTGTTCAGAGACATGGTATATTTAGAGAACTTTTGAGATTTTAAGTTTTTACTTTAATAGTATTTTGGCTTATTTTCACGTGAGTTTCAGGTTTTGTTTTCTGTTGAAGTGGTCTGCTATTTATAGAAAGATGTGTCGATAATTTGAATTCTATCCGTTAGAGACAAGAATTCATCCATTAGAGACATAGATTATGTCGTCCAATCATAGCCCATTCTTCTCTGGTCTGCTCTGCTATGTTCTGATCCGCTTTTATCCTTTTGCAGTGTACTTTCACCCGCTCTCTATCAGAGTAAGTTTCATTATGAGAAACTTAATACTGAGATTCTCGTACGTGATTATTGATTACCACTTTAAGGAATCTTGGATAAGACTTTGAGTTCCACTCGATTTCCCTTTGTCTCCTTGCTTTTCAGGTGCTCACTAAGCTTTGAAACTGAAAACTAAATCCTCCTTATTTCGAGTTTTAAGTTTCTGAAATCCTTCAGTGAAATGTCAGTTTCTAGAAACTAACTTTATGGACATTTCAAGTTCCGAAACTTGACTTCAGTATTTCAAGTTTCCTAGAATCTTCAATTGAATTTAGAACATTTGACTTCAGCATCTTGAGCTTATTTTAAGTTTCTAACAATTTCCCCTTCAGAAACTAAGTTTCTATCTTCTCGATCTTAAGCTTCCAGTTTCTAGTTTCTTATACAACTCGATTTATCTTATACAAGTATTACATGTAGATTAATGCTAGAAACTTAAAGCAAGTTTTGACACACCAAAAGATCAAATAAAGGGTAAAACAGTTTCCCAGTTTTTAACAATTTTCCCCTTTTTGGTGTTATCAAAATCACTTATTCTAAAAATCAGGAAAGAGGACAATCGATGAACTGAGTTTACAATAACACTATTCACAAATATCATTTCCTCATCCGACCTACTCTATTTGATCTTCCCCCTGAATTGGAGATATATTACTCTATAATAATCAAAATAGAGTGAATTAGATTGTTGATTACATTGGAACATGTGAATTCAGAAAGGTTAAAAACATAAACATAAGAGCGAGAGAGAAACAGTGAGAGTTTGTCTTCATTCCAATTTTTAATTTTTCATTAAATGTGGAATATCACAAGTACATAAAAACTTGAAAACTAGAAAGCAAAAAGTTTCAAGAGATTAGACTCACGGAGTGCTCGAATTATGAGGATAGCTTAGGATCTGCAAGTTTTTTTTGCAAATTCCATCATTCTGAAACTGAGCCTTTCTCCATTGCTCTTCTACCTCTTCTCTCTGCCTTCGCTCTACTTCATCTAGTTCACGCTTCTTCTTCTCCTCTTTCCTGTCAGCTTCCCCCATTTTGAAAAGTTCAAAAAATGTATGATGTCGCTAAAAGTTCAATCAAATTAAACTCCTAGCTAACCAAGAATAAAATTTGTCAAATCCAGGTCCTTCTTCCTTCGCCTGCTAGAGTACTAGGTAGTAAAGAGTTACGATTGTATCTAGGTATGAAATAAGTCGTTGAGTGTTGACTTATCCTAGGCAAAAAGTAAATCTAACTAGGAAAGCTTAAACTAACTCATGCATTCTATCAACCTTTATCATAATTTCTCAATAATCACTTCCATACTCTTGAGCAAATGTAGCATAAAGACAAGGTATTGAATTCAACAATCAAAGAACAAAGGACATTGGTAAGATATCCACATTGAATCTATGAAATTAACTTGTATGGTGCAAACAATCATTTAATCCATTCAAAGATGATCAACCTACCCTACACTTCCTATATCCCTTTGTACCGGCAAGACAAAAGTAGATGAAATTAAATACACAAACAATTACGTTATAGCATCTAATTCCACTCCAAATAGACCGTAGGTTATCGACCTATAAGCAATCTCCGTATAGGGATTCGATCAAAATCTATATGCATCAACAATTTTCACAACACCTATATCTGCGTATTGGCTGCAATTTTGGTATCTATCACACACATAGCAGGTTAATGCCTACACTATGTGATTTAGGAAAAGGATCAAGTGAGTGCAATCAATTGAATGGAGGTAAACAACAATCCAAGCATCAATCTCTCAATACAATGTTTCAATCTACCAACATCCTCAAGGATTTATCTATACATACCTTTGATCAAGTTCAATTGAATAGAAATGTAAAACTTAGCCATTACAAATAGAAAAGAAATTGCAAATTCCCTAACTTGGATCCTTGGCCTTGATCTACACTTGATTGTTCACGTTCTTTGTCAATTGGATAGATTTGGATGAAGATCCCCTTCAATTGATGGATGGATGAGAGTAGGAAGTGATTTTAGAGAGTGAAAACCATCACAAGTATGTACAAAGTGTCATACCTCCTCACAAATGCGAGTTTCCCCCTTTTTATAATAAGTTGGCAGAGCCCTGGATCGCCCCATTTGAGATCGGATCGCTCGGGATGGTTTGAAACTGAAAAACCACAGAAACAACCCATTCCAGATCACCCGGTCTAGTGTAGGATCGACCGTAATTCTCCTCTAAACAGACCAAATCGGTCTAACTTGTGCACGATCGGTCGATCCTGCTCTGAACTTCCCTAGACCGGTTGATCGTGCATAGGATCGTCTGAAATCCTACTCTGAAATTCTTCCTGCTGCTCCTCTGCTCATCCCGGTTGATCCTCACACCCTTTGCAACTCAAATTGGTCGATTTTCCTCCAAAACTGATCCCAAAATGATGAATTATGCTCCAAATCTATCCTACACAATCCAAATCACACAAAACACAAAAACTCAACAAGAACAAGCAAAAAACATATGATAAGGGAGTAAAATGAACGCAAACATTCATGCACAAATATTGAAATCTAGGTCATTTTACGCACATATCATAATCCCCCAAACTTGAACCTTTGGTTGTCCTCAATCAAAACAAAGTAAAACAATCATTCTACCTCGTGCAATACCTCATACTTCATCTTGTTTATCTTAGCATGTTCTAGTCAAACGAAATTATCACCTAATTTCGTCACATGGTTAATGCTAAGGACTCAAACCACTCAACCAATATGGATACAAGAAATGAAATACACTCCCTCACGTGTTTAAGGACAATGAGAACCACTCAAACACAAGATATCGAGCTCGATTTCCATAGGCTTGCATCCATTCTCACCACTATACTACAATAAGTTAGCTCCTAGAATCAAGAAGGTCTTTGCTTTGGTTATAACATGGCTAACTATAAGGTAGGCGATTTTGGGTCAGAGTAGCTAAACTCCTCAATTTCCCAAGAAGCCCCTAACTTGTCATCATAAAACCATTGAACCTGAGGCTAATTTCTTTCTCAAACTTTTCTTTCTTTTTCTTTTTCATTCTTTTTTTTCATTGGCACCATCCTTCATTTTTTTCTTGTGGGTGCACATTTTTTAAGACTTGCACCATTCCCTTGCCACAAAATTTGTAGGTACCCCATTTTTAAAGATTTGAACTAATCCTCTTAATTTCTTTCCTCTCATGCCTCATCAATTGCAATACCAAATACCAAACAATTCCCAACCCGAGCTCACATCACCGTATTCTCACTCATACTCTCTTTCCCCCCAAACTTTGTCCTAATAATATCAACGAAAATTCTCCAATAATGCTCAACCACGGGGGGTCAAAGATATGAAAGGCAAACAATGATCAAAGTAAACAACTTATACTCCCGATTTGTAAAGTAGGTCTAGGAACCAATGGCCTAATATCATTTTCAAGTAACATATTGATGCTAATAGATCGAGAATGGATGGAAGTTCTAAATTTCTCGATCTCAATCTCGCCTCTCTCAAACGAAATAGATATGAAAATATCAAAGCTCAAATCTCACAGTTTTTGATCAAGTCCAATGCATTAACCAAACACAAAACTCGGCAATTCAAAAGTTAAACTCAAATATGCTTCAATAACAAGATTCCGCCATATCATAGGTTGAAGTAAACTTCAAACTTCACTAGTAAATCTCAAGCCAAGTTTAGGTTCATCATTGACACACACAAGCACACAAATAATCCTAAAACAACTCAATGCGAATGAATCTAAATGGCAAGAAGAACGATGAAATGCGTTACCCATCGGTATCCGCGATCGAACCGATTCTCCCATCGCCTTATTGAACCTACTAAACAAACACAAACACCACCAATTGAACATAATTCATTTAAATTAAGATCTCATTTCCACCAACATTCCACAAACCAACAATCCAAATACATAAGACATTACTCCACTAGCACCACCATTCAAACCATTATCCAATAAACGTCCACAAACCAACAAGAAAGGAAGTATGAACACATGCCAACTCAAAAATAATTCCATACATAACCTAATCATCCAACCATCTTTCCACCATACATTCCACA
>JAPKLW010001185.1:189398-246761 GCA_026898455.1 Plectranthus barbatus
TCAATTGGATAGATTTGGATGAAGATCCCCTTCAATTGATGGATGGATGTGAGTAGGAAGTGATTTTTTAGAGTGAAAACCGTCACAAGTATGTACAAAGTGTCCAACCATCTCACAAATGCGAGTTTTCCCCTTTTTATAATGAGTTGGTAGAGCCCCGGATTGCCCCATCTGAGATCGGATTGCCCGGGATGGTTTGAAACTAAAAAACCGCTAAAACTGCCCGTTCTGGATTGCCCAGTTTGGTGCATGATCGACTGAAGTTCTCCTCTGAACTTTTCCAGATCGGTCGATCCTGCATATGATCGACCGAAATACTGCTCTAAAATTTTTCCTGCTGCTCCTCTGCTCATCCCGGTCGATCCTCACACCCTTTGCAACTTAGATCGGTTGATTTTCCACCAAGACTCAGCCCAAAATGATGAATTATACTCCAAACCTATCCTACACACTCCAAATCGCACAAAACACGAAAACACAACAAAAAACAAGCAAAAAACATATGATATGGGAGTAAAATGAACACAAACATGCATGCAAAAACATCAAAATATAGGTCATTTGATGTGCATAACAGTGTACCCACGGTCTGTTTGATAGAAGAGACAGATTCAAGAATTTTAGCGTCCTTCTTCTCTTTTTCTTCAAGCTTGGCTTTAATTTCTGGTGTCTCCTGCTTTATTGCTAGCAGCTGGGATTAGACATACTGTTTCACTTCAGCAATGAGGGCAGACTGAGAAGAGCTTCTTGTGGCTTGCCCTGCATCTTACGATATTCAATCAGAGGTTGATCAGGGCAGTCATTGGCAATCGGTGTAACTAGAGTTAGCCCACTGACTTTCCTTCGCTCTTCTTCTTCCTTTGATATGTGCCTAAAATGACCTATATTTCGATGTTCATGCATGCATGTTTGCGTTCATTTTACTCCCATATCATATGCTTTTGGCTTGTTATTGTTGTGTTTTGTGTGTTTCGGTTGGTGTAGGTTAGGTTTTGAGCATTATTCAGCATTTTTGGTTTGGTTTTGGAGGAAAATCGCCCGATCTTGCAGAGATCGGTCGAGCTGGGCTGATCAGAGAAGAATTTTCGCCGGTCCAGCAGATTTCGGTCGATCATGGAGTTCTGAGGCAAATTTCGGGCGATCTGTGCAGTGCTCGACCGATCAGCTATTCCAGAGGCAGATTTTGGTCGAGCTTTGTTTGTCTCGGCTGATCCTGTGCGTGCTGAGAGATGGTTTCTTCTTTTCTGGACATCCCAGGTGATCTCGTTTCATTCTGGGAGATCCGAGGCTCTGCTAGCTCACTATAAAAGGGGGAAAAGTGGTTATTTTTAGAACTTTTGCCAGATTTACACCAAATCCTCCTAAATTCTCTCTACGATTCCAACCTCTATCACTCATCAAACCTCACCCACGGTGTCAAGGAGCTAAATTATCATTCCTTTGTGAATATTCGAAAGATTCAACGGTAGATCAAGTCCAAATACTCCGATTGAGATAAGAAATCCTTGTATTTTCCTTTGAAATGGTTTGTTGTCAAATTCAGTTTGTAATGAACCGGATCTTAGGTTTGATGTTCTAATCTATTTTGGATGTTTAATTGAATAAGAATGTGTGACAATTGAGTTGATTTGATGTTGTTAACTTCCCTATTTGAGATTGAGATAACTCTCATAAAGAGTTATCTTTTGATCTCTTTTCATGAACTTTAGATGTTGTTTTGAATAAGATGCTTAGCAATCGAAGTCATTTTTGCTTGTTTATGTTCATTTACGAATTAAGTCATAGTATTTTAAGTCGTGCAAGCTTTAATGAGTTTTTGCAAGCATTTGGTGAAGTTTTGACCAGGTTTTGGATGCTAGAGCTTCACTGCCGCATGCTGATAAAAGATATGCTCAAGCTTGAGAAACGCATGATCAGAAGGAAAGAAACTTTCTCTCTCCGGGACCACTCAAAGAAAAGGATAAAGGTCCTTTTTGATCTTGTCTGTTGAGAAGACAGGTGGCACTGAAGGAAGCCGATCCTCTGTCTGAAGGAAACAATGACATCTGTGCACGTGGATGCATCATGGAAAAAGAAGGAAATCAACTGCTATGAAAAAGAATTTATGAATCAAAAGGCTTGGAAAAATTGGAGAGAACAATAACAAGAATTTTCAGAGCAGCACGAACAGAGAGTAGAGGTGCAGAGAGAGAGCTTGGAGAAGAAGCAACCGGAGCACGAAGGATCATCGTCTATAGTTTGATTTTAGATTTTCAAGCTGTATTTCTGAATGATGAATGATCTTATGCTCTTATCTCTTTTATTTCCGAGTATGAACTAATCTCATTTGCACTTGGGTTGTGGAACAAAGTACCATTTGCTTGAATATATGTTAGAGTCAAGTTTTGCATGACTGAACTTATCTTTAATCCTGTTTTCAACCGTTTCTTGAGCACGACAGTGAATGGAAACCCATCACCTATGGAGACTGAAAGGTGAAATAGGCCGAGGGGATTTTAGATAATTGTGTTGACTTCATAGACATATGAGAAAATACAACTTAAACGAGCTTAGCTTCATATCGCCATCATCAAATCAGTGAGAGAAGAATAGACATATGAATCTTGTTGAGAGGGTGTAGATCTAGTAGAACGACAGTTTGCTAGGCAGAGTTAGAAAAAGTTCTAAGGTTCAGAGAATTGCGAGACATAAACTCTAGCATATCGGATAGCAGTGGTGCATTGTATTTCACAACCCGAGTGTGTTTTCCAGTACTTGTGAATCCATTTATAATATTTATGCTTATTTTGTGGAACGAGGGAATACTACTGATCATAGCTTCAATAGGAATCATAGTTTATGCATATTTATGTTTTGAGTAGAAGTTAGAAGCAACAACTCTTGATTTACAAACAATTCTTAGTGCACGATTTAGACAATCACTCCCTTGGGTTCGATATCTGGTCTCACTTGACTATATTACTTGTGAATTGTGTATACTTGCACATTGGTTCTGTAGTCACACTATAGCACACAACAAGTTTTTGGCGCCGTTGCCGGGGAGAGATTAAATTTAAATCTGAATGCTTTTGAATTGTTTGAGTATTATATTATATGATCGATCTGATTGTGGAAACTAATCATTTTCATGATGCAGGGAGATCAGTAGTTTATGAGTGAAAAGATTGTAAGAGAACTATTTCCATTTGATCCAGAAATTGAGAGGACTTTTAGAAGAAATAGAAGGAAACAGAAAGTTAGAAAGATGGGTGAAGAACAACCAGAGAGGAACATTGATGATAAGGATATAATCATCAGAACCCTCATGGCACCAAGGTTTACTGATTTTGATCCTGGGGTAGTGAGACCTGAAGTGCAGGCACAACACTTTGAGCTAAAGCCTGTGATGTTCCAGATGTTACAGAGTTTGGGGCAATTTAGTGGGCTAGCTACAGAAGATCTTCACCTTCACTTGAAATCATTTCTGGAAATCTGTGATAATTTCAAGCTGCAAGGAGTAACAGCTGAGGCATTGAGGATGCGATTATTTCCCTTCTCCTTGAGGGATAGTGCAAAAACTTGGCTTACAAATTTGACACCAGGGTCTGTTACAACTTGGAATGAGCTTGCTGAAACTTTTCTGATGAAATACTTTCCTCCTACTAGGAATGCAAGGTGTAGAAATGCTATTATGTCTTTCAAACAGGAATGTGATGAATAAGTTAGTGAAGCATGGGAAAAGTACAAAGAATTGCTGCGAAGGTGTCCAAATCATGGAATTCCTTATGGTATGCAGATAGAGATCTTTTACAATGGGTTACTTGGGAACTCCAGGATGATGATCGATGCCACTGCAGGGGGAGCCCTGTTGGATAAAACTTACAATGAAGCTTGTGAAATCTTAGACAAGATAGCTGCAAACAACTATCTGTGGGCTACTTCTAGAGCAGCAGTTGTAACTACTCCAAAAGTTGCAAGGGTCCTAGAAGTGGATCCTATTCAGGTTCTTACTACACAAATGGAAGCTCTGGGGGCAACCATGAAAAATATAGAGAAAAACACCAGTCAAGCTATGGTTTCCCAGATGTCTAATGAAACTGCAATGGTCCTGAGTTGTATTTATTGTGGGGAAGGACATCAATTTGAGGAATGCCCTTCAAATCCAGCATCGGTGTGCTATATGGGAAACAGGCCTCAGCATTACCAGGGAAACAATAACCCATACTCAAACACTTATAACCCAGGGTGGAGGAACCATCCTAATCTTTCGTGGTCTGGGCAGGGAAATCAAAATGTTGGAACACGGGACCAGCATAATAACTTTAACAAAGGTGGATACAATCAGTATAATCAGCAGCAAAATAATCCACCGCAGAGTGGTCAGGTTCAAAGTTTAGAAGCACCACCTCAGAAACCTGAGAAATCCATGGAAGATATGATGAAGGAATTTATGGCTAAGAATGAGATGAGATTGAAAAGTCAAGATGCTTTGATACAGAGCCAAGCCTCCTCATTAAGAAACCTGGAGGTACAAATGGGGCAGTTAGCTAATGATATCAGGAACAGACCACAAGGGAGTTTGCCTAGCAATACAGAGAACCCTAGAGGGGGAAATGAGCAGTGTAAAGTGGTAACCCTGAGAAGTGGGAGACAGATTGATGAGATACCTGCAGAAGCACAGCAGCAAAAGGAAGGGTCATCTGAGAATGAGGAACATGTTGGAACTAAGACCCAGAGGGAAGGAAAAGCACCTGTCAAAGAGTCTTATCCAGTAATCAATGAGGAGTTGGTGAACCAAGAGAAACCTGTTGATCCCCCTGAAGGAAATGTGCTAAACAGCAAAAGGAAATCAGTGGAAGATGACCGCAGTTTACCTCAACCACCATACCCTATCAGATTCAAAAAGCATAAGGAAGAGGAGCAGTTCAAAAAGTTCCTGGACATGCTTAAGCAAATTCACATTAATGTACCTTTGGTAGAAGCTCTGGAACAAATGCCAACTTCTGTGAAATTTCTGAAGAACATTTTGACTAAAAAGAAAAGGCTGAAGGAGTTTGAGACCGTGTCTCTGTTTGAGGAAGTTAGTGGACGTTTAAGGAGGCAAATTCCAGCAAAATTAAAGGATCCAGGAAGCTTCACCATTCCCTGCTCAATTGGGGGAAGGGATGTAGGAAGAGCATTATGTGATCTTGGAGCTAGTGTGAACTTGATGCCACTCTCCATTTTTAAGAAGCTGGGTATTGGAGGAGCAAGGCCAACAACTATCACTCTACAGCTTGCAGACAGATCAACTGTTCATCCAGAGGGAAAGATTGAAGATGTACTGGTTAGAGTGGATAAGTTCATTTTCCCTGCAAACTTTATCATTCTAGACTATGAAGCTGATAGAGAAGTACCCATTATCCTGGGGAGACCTTTCTTAGCTACAGGGAGAACATTGATTGATGTGGAAAAAGGGGAACTGATTATAAGAGTTCATGAAGAACAGGCTACTTTTAACTTGTATAACACCATGAAGTTGCCAGATGATTCAGAAGACTGTTTCACCATTGGAATTTTGGAATCAGTGATAGCGGAGCATGTAGAAGGATTGCAACAGGATGAATGTGAGAATGAAGACATGACAGAGGAAAATGCTGTAACATGGGTTGAGCATGGTGCAAAGTTTGGGGGGTACAAGGCTAATTTCGAATCCCTGGATCTTATGAACAGAGAGCAGAAGGAACCAAAGTCTTCACTTGAAGATCCCCCTGAACTAATACTTAAGCCTCTGCCAAATCACTTAAAATATGTGTATCTGGGAGAAGCAGACACTCTGCCTGTGATAATTGCCTCTAATTTGAAAGATGAGGATGAACAGAAGCTGATGCACATGCTTAGGAAACATAAACAGGCAATTGGGTGGACTATATCAGATACTAAGGGAATAAGCCCTACAATCTGTATGCATAAGATATTGTTGGAAGATGGGATTAAGAACTCAGTGCAGCCACAAAGAAGGCTCAACCCAACATGAAGGATGTTGTGAAAAAGGAAATCATCAAATGGTTGGATGCTGGGATCATTTTTCCTATTTCAGACAGTTCATGGGTGAGCCCAGTGCAATGTGTACCCAAGAAAGGAGGAGTTACTGTGGTACAGAATGAAAAGAATGAGATGATAGCCATAAGGACAGTTTCTGGGTGGAGGATCTGCATAGATTATAGGAAGTTGAATGATGTCACCAGAAAGGATCATTTTCCATTACCTTTTGTAGATCAAATGCTGGACAGATTGGCTGGTCAGGATTACTATTGCTTTTTGGATGGATATTCTGGATATCATCAGATTGCCATAGCTCCAGAACATCAAAGTCTAACTACATTTACCTGTCATTTTGGGACCTTTGCATTTAGAAGAATGCCATTCGGTTTGTGCAATGCTCCAGCAACCTTTCAGCGTTGCATGATATCCATATTTTCTGAAATGATTGAGAATGGGTTGGAAGTGTTTATGGATGACTTTTCAGTCTTTGGGAAGGATTTTAATACATGTCTAGGAAATCTTGAACGAGTACTGCAGTTATTTGAGAAGTCACAGTTGGTCTTAAACTGGGAGAAATGTTGTTTCATGGTACAGCAAGGGGTAGTACTAGGGCACAAGATTTCAAACAAAGGCATTGAAGTTGACCCTGCAAAAATTGAAGTAATAGATAGAATGCCAATTCCAGGGTCAGTTAAGGCAGTTAGAAGCTTTTTAGGTCATGCAGGCTTTTATAGGAGGTTCATTAAGGACTTTTCTAAAATAGCCAAGCCATTATCTGAGCTGTTGGAACAAGACAAAAAGTTTGATTTTAGCAGTGACTGCATGAGGGCATTTGAGAAACTGAAAGCTGCACTTGTTACAGCCCCTGTAATGCAACCACCAGATTGGGATGAACCCTTTGAACTGATGTGCGATGCAAGCAATTATGCAGTTGGGGCAGTATTGGGGCAGAGAAAGGATAAAGTCTTCCGGTCTATTTACTATGCTAGCAAAACTATGGATGGTGCACAGAAGAATTATACCACTACAGAAAAAGAGTTGTTAGCTGTAGTGTTTGCTTTTGACAAGTTTAGATCCTATCTGTTGGGAGCCAAAGTTATTGTATTCACAGATCATTCAGCAATAAAGTACTTGATGGCTAAGGAAGATGCAAAACCAAGGCTCATCAGATGGATACTTCTCCTGCAAGAATTCGATTTGGAGATCAAAGATAGAAAAGGGACAGAAAACCAAGTTGCTGATCATCTTTCGAGGTTGGAAAATCCATTTGGAGTGGATGACACAGTACAAATTAATGATGCTTTTCCAGATGAGCAACTTTTGGCATGCAAAGAAGAAGATGCACCCTGGTTTGCAGATATTGCAAATTATCTATCTACAGGCCGAAAACCATATGGTTTGCATGGACAGCAGCTGAAGAGGTTCCTGCATGATTCCAAGTACTATTACTGGGATGACCCAACCTTATACAGGTTAGGCCCTGATCAGATTTTTAGAAGGTGTGTCCCAGATTATAAAATTTCAGATATTCTGAATGAATGCCATGCTTCAACATATGGGGGGCATTTTGGGGGACAGAGGACAGCTGCTAAAGTGTTACAATCAGGATTTTACTGGCCAGGAATTTTCAAAGATGCTTTTGAGTTTGTAAAGAACTGTGATAGATGCCAAAGGGTAGGAAATTTGCTAGCTAAGAATGTTATGCCTCTGAACAACATTGTTGAAGTTGAACTTTTTGATGTGTGGGGTATGGACTTCATGGGGCCCTTTCCACCCTCTTTTGGAAATGAGTATATCCTGTTAGCAGTCGATTATGTTTCTCGTTGGGTAGAAGCTTGTGCTTGTGCTCACAATGATGCTGCCACTGTAATCAAATTTCTGCACAAAAACATTTTCACAAGGTTTGGAACTATGAGGGGACTCATTTCATTAATAAGAGCTTGGCTGCTCTTCTTGCCAAGTACAACATTAATCACAAGGTCTCAACTGCTTATCATCCACAGACCAATGGATTAGCTGAGTTGTCAAACAGAGAGGTTAAGAGTGTTTAGGAAAAGGTGGTGAACACCACAAGGAAGGACTGGTCTAAACATCTGGATGATTCGTTGTGGGCTTACAGGACAGCCTATAAGACACCTTTGGGGATGTCTCCTTATAGGATTGTCTTTGGAAAAGCTTGTCATTTGCCCCTGGAAATAGAGCATAAGGCATTTTGGGCCACCAGGAAACTGAATCTTGATCCTAAGTCAAGTGGGTAAAAGAGGATGTTGCAGCTCAATGAATTGGAAGAATTGAGGATTCAAAGCTATGAGAATGCAAAAATTTATAAGGAAAAAGTGAAAAGATGGCATGATAGCAAGATTGTAAACAAACATTTGGAAGAAGGGCAGCAAGTTTTACTTTTCAATGCTAGACTGAGGTTGTTTCCTGGCAAACTTAAATCCAGGTGGTCAGGGCCTTTCACTTTGGTAAAAATTTACCCTCATGGAGCTGTGGAGCTGAAAGATGAAGGCACAGGAGATACGTTCAAAGTCAATGGACAGAGGGTCAAACAATATCATGAAGGAGGATGGAGCAAGCTGAAGGATTCTTCCAAGTTAGATGAACCTTAAAGTGAGGTAACCTAAGCCATCATGAGGATTAGATGAAGCATGTGGTGATGGCTTAGGTATTTTAATTCTGCATTTATTTTCTGCTTAGTTAAATTTAAATTTGCTGTGAATAAATTTTAGGAATAGTTGAATGCTACAACCTGTTAGTAGCATGATTATTGAGTCCTACTTCGTTGTCTTTTAATTTCATGCAGTAGACTTAATATTTTATTTGATAATAGTTTGTTGAGTGTTTATAATTTAGTCCATAGAATTAGTTCGTAAAAAAAAAAAAGACAAATAGTGATTTTGGAAATTTGAGGATAGGAATTACACACATAGCCATTGAGGAGAGAGAGTGCGGTTATCCCTAAGAATGACAGTTTAGGAAAGTTACCTTTTTGAATTGAAAGGAAAGGGTGTGTCTAATCAAGGGAAGTTGAAGGGTTTCCTTATTTCTGAATGTTTATTTTTGCTTTAAGTGGGGTTATCTATATATTGTACGTATTGTGGCACAATTTCAAAAACACTCCGACTATAGCAAATTTGGCAGAGGAAACCGGGAAACTTTGTGCATAAATCAAGTCGTGTGTGTCAAATAACAGGTACAATTTCTTGTTCACTTTTGTTTCTTACCTGTGGGTGTTCAAATTATGTCTTGAACTTGGTTTCCTGCATTCTTGTTTGATACTGCAACGAAGAATGGCTGGTATGTATGTGTCCTTGAAATTCTTGGTGAACTGCTATCTGTGCGTTAGATTCAAACTCTTTGTCCGCATGATTTTTGAACCCATGATTTTGATTAGAAAAATGTTTTATTAGTTTTGGTTTCTGTGATCATTGCGAGTAGCATGCAGTAGTTCTGACAAGATATTCTGACAGATCTATGTTAGGGCTCAAGATAACTTTAAAAACTTTAAACTGGTGTTTGATTTACTGCATGAAACTTTGAGTGAACTCAAAGTTTGGGGGTGAACATGTTGATTTGAAAAGAAATTTTGAGTTGTTCTTGGAAAATTTGGGTCTGATATTTGCATTTTGTAGAGTTGAACATGAGGACGAAGCAAAGTGGGAAGAAGAGACCAGGGATGGAAATTGAGTCCCCTGTGGCGACCCCTGAAAAGGCGAGCCCAGCTCCATCAAAATCCAAGAATGCTAAGAAGGCAAGGAGGTCGGAGCCTACTCAACCATTGAGGAGGTCAAGCAGGGCTGCTGTCTCAATTATGGCCCAGAGAAACGCGAAGTTACCACCCACTAGTGCAGAGAACCCAGTAGAAATTCCCGATGAGCCAGCCAAAAAGCCTATGATTGTGGGTATCAAGTCTAAGCAAGGGAATCTAATGGATTTGGTTGATGCAGCCACATCTAAGCTGGACCGTGAAATGGTAAAGAATCCCGCGAAGGAAATCGTTGTTGAAGAGCAAGAAGATGTGGAAACCTAGGTAGAAGAAAGTGTTGATGGCCAGTCTGATGTGCCAGAGGCAGAGCAAGAAGATGTGGAAACCGAGGTAGAAGAAAGTGCTGATGGCCAGTCTAATGAGCCAGAGGCAGAGCAAGAAGATGAGGAAACAGAGGTAGAAGCAAGTGAGGATGGCCAGTCTGAAGAGCCGGAAAACGAATGCGAAACAAATAAATCAGAGGGTGATGCTACCAGTACAAAGGAAACAGAAACTGAGAAGGAAGTAAATGTTGAAGAGGAAGCCACTGGAGATAATGCTACTGCACCAAAGAAGCAAGCAGCCACGTCTAGTGGGAAGTCCGCGAGGAAGGACAAGGCAGCCTTACTTGAGCAAACTTCAGCTTCTAAGAAGGGAAAGAGAGTTGAACCTGTCGAAGATGACAAGGGTGTTGTGAGAAATAGAGAAACCAGGAGGCGTGTAAAGAAAGTTTCCATTGAAGAAACAAAAGCAAGCTCAACAAAGGAGACGAACAGCGCAAGGAAGAAAGAGATACAACGTGGCAAGGCCAAGGTTGTCGAGTTGTCCGCAGAAGAGATTGATCGAATTCTAAAATTTTCATCCAAGCTCCATCAGAAAAAAATGCACGAGCTTGCAAGTCGCAAGTTTAATCTGGAAAGGGGATTCAAGGATCTATCTAAACTGCCTGCCGAATTACTTCGAAGTGTTGAACAACAAGGATGGGAACCATTCGTGGTGATGCAGCCTGCGCCAATCATTGCTCTTGTCCGCGAATTCTATGCTAATTGTGAGCAGTCCACAGGGGTGGACTATGAACTTCGAGCAATTGTCAGAGGGAAGGAAGTATTACTGAACCCAAGGACGGTCCACGCTGTTTATGGAACACATCCGCCGCAGCCAGATACTTTTATGGATTTACTGAACACAGTGACAAGGGAGCAGCTTGATGAAGCTCTAGGTGTAGTGTCCGTGCCAGGAGCTCAATGGGTAGATGAGACTAAAGACAACCTGTCTGGTCTGGCCAGTTTTCTCACAATCGAGGCCAACACCTGGATTCACTTCCTGAGGAATCGGATCAGTTCTACAACTCACAATACCCTGGTTGGCCAAGAAAGAATCTTGATGGTGGTAGCCATTGTGAAAGGAGATCCAATCGACATCGCTCCCTTTATCATCGATTCCATCATTGCTCAAGCGTCAAAGAAAGCGGGACCACTTTTATGTCCCTCGCTAATTTTTGAACTTTGTAAGCGTGCAGGAGTGCCTTTTCACTTGGATGAGCCGCGGAGCATTGCTAAGAGCTATTTTAACATTCCTTACCTGACAAAAAGGCATGCTCAAGCCCAGGCTCGTGCCCAAGGAGAAGCAACTGCTACAGACGGTGATGCAATGGACGCTTTGCAGAAGGAGTTGTCTGAAGATCAAGGCTCAAACTAACCGGCTGGTGCAAAGGAAGGGTGGCCGTGGAAAGAAGCTGAAAGTTGCTCGAAGCTCAGCATGATGACCAGGGTCCCCTCTAATCTTTATCTTTGTCTTGCAAAAACAATTTTAATTTTCGTATGTTTCTGTTATTTTTATTTATGGGTGTTAGTTGATAGTTTTTGATGAATTAGTTACCGACCTCTCATGCTTGTTTCATGTTAAAGCATGACTGTCTTTTAGGTTTTATAATATTATATTCTAAGACTAGTCGTTCATTCTCTTTTTGCCTGATGATGTTTCATTTTTCCTCATTCTTTTCTCTGCATGTGTGGTTGTAATGTTGATTGCTGAGAGTCAATCCTCGTTTTCTTTCGTTGTTTAACCTTGTACATAATATCACAATTTACAGTTCAAAGTTTGACCAAAAAAAAATTTGTTTTTGAATAAATTTGATATGCTAGACATGAGCTTGAGCTTAGCTGGTACTATGTCTTGAATTTCATTTTGTGAAATGTCATCTACCCTAAGTTCAATCTTGGTCGATATGAATTAGGTCTAAGCGCCCCATTTAGAGATGATTAAGGCCGTTGCTTGATCTTTGTGCCTACAGAAGATTTCTCTTGCTATGATTCAAAAATTCCCTTTTGCACCTAGATTTGAGCTTAAGCCCTTTTCTTGTTTTGACCTACTTCATGTTTAGCCACAGTCCAAACACGTCCCAGTCTAGAGGGTTGGATCGATCTAATTCTACTTTAACATTGAGGACAATGTTTTGTTTAAAGTTTGGGGGGGTGTCACTTCTGGCCGAAATGTCAGCTTGTTACCCTTGTAAAAAAAAGAGATAAAAAAAAAGAGAAAGGCATTTTTTGCCTAAATAAAGTAAAAAAAAAAAAGAAGAGAGAATAGGCAGCTGTGTTAGCCTGTAAATTTTTAGAGCTAACTCCCTCATTGTTTGTTTGGGATTTAGCCGAAGTGTGATAGTGATCGCAAATTGCAAAAAAAAAAATTAGAGGTTATAGAAGGAAGAACTGAAATAAATTCAAGGGTAGAATTAGAAGGACAACACCTCTAGACTTGAAGTCACTCTTTCCAAACTTTCTCACCTTGAACCGTGGCCTAACATTAGAAGCTTTCAAAGTCCTTTTGATCTAAGTGTGGTGTGAAGCTTATTAGTTGAGAACAAGAGAGGATGATTGGGTAGGAAAAGAAACATGGCATTGATGAGCATTGAATCTTGAATAAGTAGTTAAAGTTAAGCTCAACTCTGTTTTAGCAATCTAGAAATCTGTTTTTCTCTTCGGACAACTTTGGATTGTGAGATTAGATTAATGTATCTTGTTAAACTTTGCAAAGAGCGAGGACTGAAGTTGAGCAATCAAAAGAACTACTACTCATGCTTTCTTTTTAAATTTTTGCTGAAGGCTTCATAAATAAGGAGATGAACTATTCTAGCTTATTGCTTGCAAAATTTACTTTTGGTCTAGTTTGTTTTTGTTGCTTGAGGACAAGCAACATCTTAAGTTTGGGGGGGTGATAACTCTCATAAAGAGTTATCTTTTGATCTCTTTTCATGAACTTTAGATGTTGTTTTGAATAAGATGCTTAGCAATCGAAGTCCTTTTTGCTTGTTTATGTTCATTTACGAATTAAGTCATAGTATTTTAAGTCGTGCAAGTTTTATTAAGTTTTTGCAAGCATTTGGTGAAGTTTTGACCAGGTTTTGGATGCTAGAGCTTCACTGCCGCATGCAGATAAAAGATATGCTCGAGCTTGAGAAACGCATGATCAGAGGAAAGAAACTTTCTCTCTCCGGGACCACTCAAAGACAAGGATAAAGGTCCTTTTTGATCTTGTCTGTTGAGAAGACAGGTGGCACTGAAGGAAGCCGATCCTCTGTCTGAAGGAAACAATGACATCTGTGCACGTGGATGCATCATGGAAAAAGAAGGAAATCAACGGCTATGAAAAAGAATTTATGAATCAAAAGGCTTGGAAAAATTGGAGAGAACAATAACAAGAATTTTCAGAGCAGCACGAACAGAGAGTAGAGGTGCAGAGAGAGAGCTTGGAGAAGAAGCAACCGGAGCACGAAGGATCATCGTCTATAGTTTGATTTTAGATTTTCAAGCTGTATTTCTGAATGATGAATGATCTTATGCTCTTATCTCTTTTATTTCCGAGTATGAACTAATCTCATTTACACTTGGGTTGTGGAACAAAGTACCATTTGCTTGAATATATGTTAGAGTCAAGATTTGCATGATTGAACTTATCTTTAATCCTGTTTTCAACCGTTTCTTGAGCACGACAGTGAATGGAAACCCATCACCTATGGAGACTGAAAGGTGAAATAGGCCGAGGGGATTTTAGATAATTGTGTTGACTTCATAGACATATGAGAAAATACAACTTAAACGAGCTTACCTTCATATCGCCATCATAAAATCACTGAGAGAAGAATAGACATATGAATCTTGGTGAGAGGGTGTAGATCTAGTAGAACGACAGTTTGCTAGGCAGAATTAGAAAAAGTTCTAAGGTTCAGAGAATTGCGAGACATAAACTCTAGCATATCGGATAGCAGTGGTGCATTGTATTTCACAACCCGAGTGTGTTTTCCAGTACTTGTGAATCCATTTATAATACTTATGCTTATTTTGTGGAACGAGGAAATACTACTGATCATAGCTTTAATAGGAATCATAGTTTATGCATATTTATGTTTTGAGTAGAAGTTAGAAGCAACAACTCTTGATTTACAAACAATTCTTAGTGCACAATTTAGACAATCACTCCCTTAGGTTCGATATCTCGTCTCACTTGACTATATTACTTGTGGATTGTGTATACTTGCACATTGGTTCTGTAGTCACACTATAGCACACAACAGATTGATTCATGCTAGATTCCATTTTATTCACCTAGGTGTAGGTATGAGCCAATCTTTGTTATAATTGATACGATTATTGCAGCCATTACGCGGATAAAAGTGTGGAGAATAGCATGTTTTCATATGTTTTTGTATCCAATCCATGTGCGGAGAGAGGAACATAAGATGTTGATTTACGAGCTTATGGAGTGAGTTAGGAACTTATAACGTAATTGTTTGTAGTTTCTATTCTCATCAACGGCCACTTCGCCGTAACAAGGGATTGGCTAGGGTAGGGTAATAGTCTATCTATCCATGGATTAAAAGTGTTTGCATCTCGATTAGACTCAATTGGAGCCATTTGCATTTGATTCAACATCTATTCTATCTCTAGTGAGGTTATTTGTGATCCTTGTTCTACCGAGCTTTGTTGATATTAAGACATTGATTTTCTTTAAATTTTGTAGTTTGATGAATGTGTTTAATGTCGCTTTCAAATAGATTGAATTTGAGCTTAGGAATTAGAACATACACAACGATTTGCACTTGCTTAGCTATAAGAAGCCACATGATTAGGTAGTATTCCGGAAGGGCGAAGTGAGTAAGTACCTTGGATTGATATTTTTATTACTTGCTTGACCTAGATTTTAGTGATCTATTTTAACGTTATCATCCTTGTCAGCTAACTCTTGTCTGAGCCTCTCAACCTCCTCCTCATCTTTCTTCTTGGCCTCTACCTCGGCCAAATGAAGTTTGAACTTCTCCAAAAATCGTCCAATTTTAAATTTTTGACAATCTCTCCAAGATGTTGAGTTGTTGGCCCTTAAATTTGCTGAATAATCTCGGTCGTCCTGTCTGTAGTATTCAGCAAAATCAGTTCATTAGAGAACAGGTTAGCCTGCTCCGTCTCGTCCTTTTCTAATTCGGCCGCAGTCAGTTCCATCTTGGCCTTCTCCATCACCGCCTCCAACCTCCATGGCAGCAATAATACTCTGGTAATTCGCGGGAGTTGGCTCAGTAGTCTGCTGTACTTCTTCTGCTCGAGTTGGTGGCAGAGAAACCTGAGAAACTGGAGTTTGAGAGAGTTTCCTGGACATAGATAAAATCAGCAGGAGGGAGTCTATTAGCATCCCTCAATGATGGAGTTTGTAGCTTGTACACACGGATACTTAGAAATCTATTCCTTGTTTCCTCTGCTGTCATCTGTCGACCCTTAGTTTGTGATGGGTTTTGTATACTGAAAGCATTTATTATAATGAGTATGCAACGGTTTATTTCTCCTATCTGTCAAACAAACTTACATGCATGTAACAATGGTATCCTCTTGTCTCACCGATAGGGACGATCATACGGCGTGTAGTAGATCGCAGAAGATAGTATGATCACTTGACCTAGTGAGACATAAACCTGATCACAGCTGAGACAACGTATGAGGATATGTCTGTCCGGATGGCTACGGCATTGTTGGAATAAGTAGTATGTCTTGGTTACTTGACATGCTGGTACACAAGGGTGGCGTATTGATGGACCGCAGTGAGATGTATTTGACTGTCTGACATCAGCGAATACAAGATCTCGTTATTGATTGAGTCCAAACCCTAACGAAGGTTCAGGGGTTTGCAAGGATTGACTATTTCTTTGACTTGACATGGTGGAGAGCCTAAGTAACATGCTCGTATATCCGCATCATGGGTAACAGCAGTTCGTGTAGTACTGCCTGAGACTGGGTTTAGGTAACCATATCCAAGTAATAAGATGGAGACATTCCCTGAAAAGCTCAATAACATTCATCGTGCCAAAGTCCTGCAGGCTGATTAAGTTCAGGCACGAGTGATAAGGATTGAGTGGTACTACTCAGGAATAATAAGATATTAATTAATTGTAGATAGAGCTTGTCAGAAGCTCCGATTAATTAATTAATGTCCAGTAACCTTAAATATGGGGATTATCAATTAATGCAGCCCGTTCTCATAACGTGGTAATAAAGGGGTAAGTGAGTATTAATTATGTGGTGAAAAAGAATTAATATTAATTAATTAATTGTGTCCTAGGTTGTGGACATGGGAATTAATTAATTTATAGGCCCACTTTATTATTTGCATTAGGTCCCAGGACTAGCCCAATTAAATATGCTGATTTGAGCCCAATAGCCCATTAAGGATAAAACCCTGGGTCTATAAATAGACCTCTCACTCTCTGAAACCCTAGCCACTTCACAACACTCAAAGGCAGTTGAAACCCTAGATCAAAGAGAGAGAGGGCGGCGCATGCAGTAGAGGGAGGAGAAAGAATTTCGACTCTGGCCTACTGATACAGATCTGTGGAATCGTCACCAGTAGCAGATCTGAACAGCATTGGGATACAACCCTGAAGATCTGATCTGGTGAACAAGATTTTATTTTTCTTCCTTTCTTTATTTTCGATTTTATCTAGAGATTAGATCTCTAATTTCTGTTTCCACAGATTTAATCGAATCACGTGGTTGAATCAAATGGAATATTCAAATGTGAAAGATCGGATCAGACTCTACGGATTTATGGTAATCTCTTAATCCACGAATTGAATTAAATTCATAGGAGCATGCTAGGTTTTGTGAATTATGATTATATGCAATATCCATAAATCGATCCGGTTCACTTGGGTTTTGTGATTCGGTTCACTGAAAGTCCCTACAATTGGTATCAGAGCCAGGTTTCGGATTTATGGCTCTATTGTATATAATAAATTCAATTATGCATGTATGAATTTTATTTTATGTCGTGGATGGTTTTTGTTCCTCGTGGCAACCCGTTTGATTCAGCCCCCGGTGGTTTATCCGTGTAGGGTTGAATCAGTTTTGTAGAATCACGAGAAAATATGTGATTAGTGTATATTAGATAAAATTGTAATTGAATAGTTTCTGTAATTTTTCAAATCTATAATTTGGACGGGTCGAGACGAAGAACGAAGATGGAGCCGACGGAGGCGTGAGCGTGCTGCCGCAGGCGCTCGGCGGCAGTGGGCCATGGCGACGGTGTGCAGAGGCACGCATCGCAGGCAGCCGGCGGCGGGCGGAGGGGCCAGCCACGTCGGGGGCACTGCGCACACGAGGCGCGCGCGCTCACATGTGCGGCGGCGGCGGCTGTGGTCATCGTTGGCTGCTGTTGTCCTGTCGCGGTGGTTCGTGTTTTGGTGGCTGGTGCAATCCTGTGTAAACCCTAGGGTTTGCATTAGAGTTAGGGCCAATCATCAGATCACAAAACCCTAAAGCCCAAAAGATATGCTTGAAGATTTGGAGGCCCTAGAAATTTTGAAAAGATTTGAGTTTATCCAATTAAAGTGAAATTCAAATTGTAATACATAGGATTTTATTTTTTTCTGTTTTATGGGGCCACGAGGAAGTTTTGTTTGCCTTAATTGTCCTCATATGATGTGATTTATAATGGGCGCAATTAAGCATGTGTAGATAATAGGAAAAGTCTGTTTTACTGCTTTTATTATTTACAGTTTTCCAAGCATGCTTATGTGATTAATTTTTTTGTTGGATTATATTTTTGGAATTTTTGGCCTTGTTTAATTACATGCAAAAATTTGGAAATATAATAACAAAGAAATTATATGTGCGCATATAAGTAACCTTTTAAAAGAAAAATACTAAGCAGATTTTTTAATTAAAATCAATAGACCTCCACAAAGCGGTCCTAGGCTGTAAGTGTATCTCTGGTTCAAGTAAACGTCTACGAGTGTAGCTTGCTAGTTCTTGGAGATGCATGGGTACGATTGTTGGGATTTCTAGACAAACAATTTAAATCATGTGAATAGTGGGAGGGTTTTGCGTAAACGTCTACGAGTGTAGCTTGCGTAGATATCTTTCATAAGTATTCTAGGATTGATTTAAATTATAGATAACAAAAGCTTTAAGGGCTGTGCGGTATGGTTACGTCCCATGCTAAACTGTCTCTTTTGGCCAGAGTTAGATTTGTGGTTAATGGCTTCGAAGTATCTTAGAATATAATGCAAGAATTGCATCCCTGTTCTTGAGAGATGGCTTGGTCTAAGATTTTCACTAATTATTAATTTCTAGTGTCAAAAGGTTCTTGACATGGTAGTGAAATTAAATGAATGGGGGCTTAAAACCCGCAGTTCTGGTTGAAGGTGACATCGTAAACGTCTACGAGTGTAGCTTGCGGTGGGAACTCTTGGGCAATTAGTGGAAAACATTTGTATTTGATTTATTAAAAGGTTTTCAATGCATTTGTTTTCGAAGTTCTACATGTATGTTCTTATTTAAGATTCTTTATTGTTTCAGATATGTCTATGTCTACTGTCGATCATTTAATTGCTCTCAATCCTCTAACTGGTCCGAACTTCCCTGAATGGAGATACTGCATTGAGTATATTCTCCTGACTAAGCAACACATGTTTGTTCTTACTATGATGCCACTTGCCCCATGTTACCATAAAGTCTCTAGATGTGAGAAGGAGTTCTATAACAGATGGGTGGCATCTGAAGATTTTACTTACAAGTTAATCTCGGATAACCTGTCTAGAAAACTAAAGCTCAAGTACATGGGCTATTGTAGCTCTGTTACGATCTGGATGGACTTAGTGGCCACGTATGGCGAAGTGGAACGAACTATCAACTGTGATCTCTGAAAAACCTTGTCTGTAAGAGAATGGTTGATGGCAGTTCGGTGACATTGCAAGTGATGATGATGGATAACACCATGAATCGGTTCACATGTAGAGGTGGATGTATCAGTGATCAGGCTAATATCGATATAATCCTGAACTCTTTACCGCTTTCATTCTAAGTGAAGGCCAACTCCAGCCTTTGGTTCCTAACGATTGATGGGACCAATAATGTTAACGGAAATAGAACTAGAATTGTACTCACAGACCCCCACGGAGAGGCCCACAATTGTGCCATCCAACATGACTTCCCGATAACAACAATGAAGCCAAGTATGAGGCCCTCATCCAAGGGATGAGACTTGCTAGAGAGCTCAGAGCTCGTAAGATACGTGCAGAAAGTGACTCACAACAGATGGTGAACCAACTCGACAGAATTTACTCCGTCAAAAAGACCCGACTGCTCCCCACTACGAGATCGTTAAGCAGCTCAGGGATCAAATGGGAAGGTGGAATCACAGACACATCTCGCTTGAGGAAAATACCCGCACATATGCCCTAGCAAACCTGGCAACCACCAGTAGTGCGCATAGCAATAGGACGATTCCCAAAGTTTGGTTGCCCGTGCCATCCACCTTGTCACAACATCAGATCTCTCCAGTCAAGGAACACGCGGATGTCTGGAGAACACCTATAATTCAACACCTCTGATGCAAATTTGTCACCAACGAATGAAATGAAGCAATTAGAATCGAAAGAACAACCACTAGATACACAGTGTTTTTTTCCTGCTTGGTAGCGAGCTCCTTCCTCGAATAACTTACGCCCTTGCTTGCAGAATTAAGGGACTTGATGAGCCCCTCGGTGTACACCGCAAACTTGCAGGTGGTCTAGCAAAAGCATAAAAAGGGAAAACCGTTAAAGGACGCACATGACCAAAAAATTAAGATGAAAGCGATGTGAACAAACCTTCAGTAGGCTCCTCTCCATAAGGAATGATTCCCGAGGATATGAGCTGCCAAAATCTTTGGGCTTCTGCTCATCATCAAGGATCTCGATGACCTTCTTGTAAATGCGGCCAAAGAAGTCATGAGCTTGGTTGACCTGGAGGCCGTGGCGACGAGCCCGAGCCACCTGAAATTGATTGGGCTCGACCGACCTCGAGAGTTGTGTGAGGAGGAGTCTTGTTTCTTTTACTTCCTCCTCTCAACCTCTTTCTTCTTCGGAGGAGGTGGAGATGGTGGCAAACAAGGCGGCAGTGGGGTTGGCGGGAGAGAGAAAGCCCCCTTGGCCCAGGGCCTGAGGGATGCAGGCCCAACGACCGATGCTAGGAGTCGCTTGTGTGCTTATTCTGTAGGGGCTGATCCTCGGTTGGTCTCAACCAACCTCGAGAGTTGTGTGAGGAGGAGTCTTGTTTTTTTTTACTTCCTCCTCTCATCCTCTTTCTTCTTAGGAGGAGGAGGAGATGGTGGCAAACAAGGCGGCGACGGGGTTGGCGGGAGAGAGAAAGAGCCCCTTGGCCCAGGGCCCGAGGGATGCAGGCCTGACGACCGATGCTAGGAGTCGCTTGTGTGCTTATTTTGTAGGGTATGATCCTCGGTTGGTCTCAACTGACCTCAAGAGTTGTGTGAGGAGGAGTCTTGTTTCTTTTAATTCCTCCTCTCATCCTCCTTCTTCGGAGGAGGATGAGATGGTGGCAAATAAGGCGGCAGTGAGGTCGGTGGGAGAGAGAAAGAGCCCCCTGGCCCCAGGGCCTGAGGGATGCAGGCCCGACGACTGATGCTAGGAGTCGCCTATGTGCTTATTCTGTAGGGGTTGATCCTCGGTCGGTCCCGAGGAGGACTCGCCTTTGTGAGGATGCTTTTGCATTGTCATCGCAGGGAGCAGATCAATAGGAAAAATCCCAGTCGTGTCTACGGGAAGGATCTCCTTTATACCTCACTCAATGAGCCAATGCTCGACCCCAACACTCATCTTACCCCAAATCGCAGTAAGTCGTTGGTCAAGTTGCTGGAAAGCGATATCAACCCTACAGGCTTCCTCAGTTGTGAGGACTATCTGCTTGTATCCTGCGGAAAAAGGGACAAAAATTAGAGCACAATGAAACCGACTAGCGAGAAAAGCCACACGGTAGGCAAAAATTTATAGGAATGCCCCCCTTTTTGAAGAACTCTTGTTCGGTGGGATTAATCTTCAACCACACAAGTTGATTCTTCCAATGATGAGTATTTTGAGCGTCTTCGCCATCGCTTCAGGAAGCGAAGTCCACTTAGTGAAGTAGAAAAACCCTTTCGAGTACCAACTCAGTCGGTAAAAGTAGTGCCACTCACGCAAGGTCGGGAGACCGAGGCTAGCGTTGAAGACAATGAGCATGGTCATGAGCATGTGACACCAACCAACTGGGGCTATCTACAAAAGAGCGAGACTGTTGGACACAAAAGAACGGATGCACAGGTACCCCTATCCCGTACTTAATCATGGGTAAATAAAAGGCTACATTATCAATAGTAGGAGAGCAACAACTATCGTCGGGTTGGGCAACGAGTAACTCATTTTGTGACGAGCCGACCCCGCAAATGCCCTCTTTACCATATCCTCAATTGCGATCGAGACTGCAAGCCTCACCGTATCATCTTCTTTGAAGGCGTCATTCTTGACCTTGGACTTGTCAACTACCATGGGGACATAAGAGACCTCGCTACTAGAGCTCAATTTGCTACCCAACCCTGCATGCTCGGAGGATTCCTCCTCTGCACCGGACGCACCCCCACTCTACTCGTGGACAAAGCGTCCACCCTTGGAACTGAACAAACCACCTCCTTGCTTCTAAGGAGACGAGATACGTTCACTTTGGTTGAAGCCGAGGAAGAGGACCTTCAGTATATCTACCGGACCCTCCTATTGTGGTGAACCCATCTCTCAGAATCTAGTCACTGAAAACACTAGAAAAGGAAAAATATGAAATTGCAGAATGCAAGAAGGGAGGTCCCCCACAAAATAAGCAAAATAAAACAGAAGCAAGTGAATAAGGACCTAAAAAAAGAAGTACGATGAAAACACCAAAACGCAAAGCAACTGTCCAAAACTAAGAATAAAAAACATATGGACCCAGAGCAACGATCTAGCCCATAAATCAAATTTTTTACACAATACACTCGTGAAAACAATGAAACAAGGCTAAACTAAACCAGGATCAACCACACCATAGCATGAACCATCAGAAACCAAGACCAAGAGGAACAAAAGCATCACGACAAAACCCTAACCTACCAAGCCGAATGCTCGAACCATCAAATCAACACAAAATACAACTGTCACAGAATACCAAATAAGCCGATGAATAAGCAACTACCCAACCCGCTCATATCACGCAGGAACATGAGCCTAAGAGAATAAGATATCAATTGATTATGTGAAACATGTCAGAATCTCTAATTAATTGATGAATGTCTAGTAACCTTAAATACGTGGATTTATCAAGTTAATGCAGTACGTTCTCATAACGTGGTAATAAAGGGGTAGGTCAATATTAATTCTGTGGTGAAAAATAATTCATATTAATTACTTAATTAAGTCCTGGGTTTTGGAAATGAGAATTAATTAATTTAAAGGCCAACTTTATTATTTGCATTAGGTCCCAGGTCTGGCCCAACTAAATTGCTGAAAGGAGCCCACTAGGGTTTTTATTTTAGGTCTATAAATAGCCCTTCATAATTTTCTAGAATAAATTGGTTAAAAAACAAAGAAACCTTGTGTGTGTGTGTGTGTGTGTTTGTGAGTGAGAGAAAGAGGGGGGGGGGGGGGCACCAGTAGTGTAGAGGGAGAAGAAGAAATTCAACTCTGTCCTGCACAATACAATCCTGTGGAATCCTCACCAGTAGTAGGATTGAGAAGCATTGGGATACAGATATGAAGGCCTAATGTGAGGAACACCATATTTCTTCCTCTGTTTCTATTTATTTCAATAAAATCTAAGAATTAATATTGCAAAATATTAATTTCTTCTTCCGCAGGATTAATTAAAATGCGTGGTGGAATCAAAATCGGATTCAACGCGAGCCAGATTCATATCTACAATTTCATTCAGGTATTCCTATATCCATCGCATTAAATTCATTGGAGTATGCTAGGGTTATTCATCGAATGGAAATTATTTTGACACCCAAGAATGATTCAGGTTTACTTTGGATTAAGTGATTCAATTCATGTCAACGAAATCCCTACAATTGGTATCAGAGTCAGGTTTCTTTTCATGACTCTATTGGTAAAATATTTGTTCAATTTTTGCATGTATGGATTTTTTTTACTGCTTTGGGTATTTTTTTTTTTTGTAATCCTCGTGGAAACCCCTTTTAATTTAATCTACGGTGGTTTATCTGAGTTTGGATTAAATTATTTTGTAAAATTACAAGAAAATTCGTGATTAAATTTGATAGGAAATTCAAATGTAATAGATTAGATCTATATTTTGTGTTTTTCAAAAATGTATTTTGTTCGTGGATACAAAGAACTCGAAGAACAAAGGCCCGGGCGTGCATGGATTGCGCACGCCGGTGGACAATGGCGACAACCGTGGCAGGAGGCCGCAGTGGTGGCTCCCATGCGCAGCACGATGATAGGGCGGGCCAACAGCGGCAATAACTTATGGAAAGAGGGCCAGTGGCGCAAACCTTAACTAGGGTTTGTGCTGCACGACCTTGCCTTCACGGCAGCAGCCGGCCGACAACGGTTGTCGGCCATGCAGGCACCGGTGAGGCGGATGCAGACGGCAAGAGGGTGACGGTAGCTGGCAGGCAGTGGTGATCATGTTTCTGCGTGCATCGTGCGTGCCTGTGCGACTCGCGTCGGTAGACACCATACATATGGCTCGAAGTGATTGCCTATGTCGGTCGATGCAGTCTTTGCGTCGGTCGATGTTGGCATCGGCAACGGCGACGACGACGCAACGTGGTGGCGACGACGGCGGTGGTTGTATTTTGGCACTGGTGACACTGTATTGCGAACCCTATGGTTGCAATTCGAGTGTGGCCCCAGTTTGCAAATCACAAACCCTAGATCCCTGTTGATTTAAGATTTGAAGTCCCTGTAGATTTGAAGATTTGTATTAAATTCTATTTTGTAATAGAGTAAGTTCTTTATTTTATTTTAGGGGCCACGAGTACATTTTTGTTTGTTTTACTTGCTCTCGTATGATGTATGATTTATTAATTGCGCTATAAGCATGTTGTAGATAGTAGGAAAGCATGTTTTACTTCTTTAAATAACATGCTTATGTGTTAATTTTATGTAGTAATTATATTTTTGAATTTTGGAACATGTTTAATTACATGCAAAAATATGGTAAAATGTAATAACATAAATTTATGTGCGCAATTGAAAACCTTTTGAATTAAAAATACTAAGCAAGATTTTTTAATTAAAATCAGCAGACCTCTACAAAGCGACCTAGACTGTAAGTGGGCCTCTCATCTTAGTAAATGTCTACGAGAGTAGCTTGCTAATTCCTAGAGGTTCATGGGTTGTAGTTGTTGGGATTTCTAAACAAATAATTTAAATCAAGTGATTTATCGGAGCGCTTGTGCATAAACGTCTATCTGTGTAGCTTGCGTACTTGTGTTTCTCACTTGTATTCTAGGATTGATTTAAATTAGAGATAACGAAGGCTGTGAGGGTCATGTCGTATGGGTCTTGTATGTATGCCAAATCGATCCCTTTTAGCTGGAGTTAGATTTGTGGTTAGTTTCTTAGAAACATCTGAGGATATAATGCAGTTGCTGCTTCACTGTTCTTGGTAGATGGCTTGGTTTAAGTTCCACACTAAATGTTAATTTCATGTGTCAAAGGATTCCTGACATGGTATGAAATTAAATGTTAGGGCCCAACTCATTGAGGTAAGCATGTTGTCTGGTTGAGGATAACATCGTAAACGTCTATGATTGTAACTTGCAGTGGGATTCCTTGGGCAATTAGTTGAAACAAATATATTTGTTTTATCAAGAGGTTTCAATGCATTTGGTTTCGAATGTTTTGCATGTTTGTTCTTATATGATTCTTCACTTGTTTCAGATATGTCTATGTCTAATGTCATCAATATTCTTGCACAAAATTCTGTAACTGGTCCTGACTTCTTGGAATGGAAGCGCAATCTTGAATACATCCTAAGAAGAACATAGGTTCGTTCTGCAAGTGGTTTGTCCTGTAGCACCTACTGCTGAATCTTCTCAAAAGGAAGTAGACTATTACAACAAGTGGCATAAATCAAACAATATAGTTAAGTGTTATATGATGACTACTATGTCGAAAGTTTTTTCATCAACAACATCAGAACCATAGGGACGCCTATGACATTATGAGTAGTCTGGAGGCCACCTATGGGGAAACTGATAGAGCTGTCAGATTTAATTTTGTGAGGGAAATCGTGAGTAGGAAAATGACTGATGGTAGCTCACTGAGAGAGCACGTCGTTTCCATGACTCACCTCATGGATGAGCTAATTATGCACGGTGGAGGTATCAACGCTGAGGCTAAGGTCGATATCATACTGAACTCTCGGCCCAAGTCCTTTGAGAGTTTCAGACTAAGTGTTGTCATGAACAAGAAAGAGTATATTCTTAATGAGTTGCTCAATGACTTGATGGCATCAAAATCAGTCATGAATCCTCAAAGGATTGCCTTGGCTACTATGCTCCATCGAAAGGTGTGAAGCAGAAGAGAGTGGTTAAGAACAAAACTGGTAAGGCAAGTAAAAAGGGCATAGAAGCTGACAAAGGGCCTAAGGTTGCTACAGCTAGGGACAAATGCTTCAGATGTGGTGGGAGAGGACACTAGAAGAAAGAATGTCAAGCCAAAAAAGCAAGACAAGTTATGTCATTTGCATGTATAGCGGTAACATTATTAGAATTTATCTTTCCTCTCTCATGAGTTATGGACACTAACTTGTTAACCATGTTGTTTTACTTTGTAGGTGTTTGTGCCGACAAGGCAGGACAGTAATGGCGGAACATAACAGTTTCATGGAAAGCGACGTATCTCAAGGCGCAACCTCATGAAATTTCTTTTCCATATGTTTTTGATGAATTAAGTAATTCGAGAGTTTTAGATTTAGCCGTGTTTTTCGGCAGAACAAATGTTTATCAGTTTACGCATTGTTTTGATGGATATTAAGTTATTTATGATGGTAATTTATTTCTATCATTGGTAATAACAATATTACCTATAGTTGAATATTGCTTAACTCTCTTTACTAATTAACATCATAAATTGTCCTCAAATGTTGCATGTAACTCATCTGATATTGATGATACTAGAAAGAGAAAGTTTTCTTATTCTGATGAGGATCTTACATATTTCTGTCACTTAAGACATAGACACATCAACTTGAAGCGGATTCAAAGACTTGTGGCAGACAACACTCTGGACTTAGTCTAGCCTGTACCGTTTTAATTTTGCATCGAGGGAAAAATGTCTTCTAGGCCTTTCAAGGCTAGTCAAGCTCGAACAAAGGATGTGTTGGAATTGATCCATTCTGACTTTTGTGGACCGATGTCCACTACTTGAGATACGGATACGTTTACCTGCTTCGCTACAAGTTTGAATGCTTTGAGAAATTCAAAGAGTTCAAGGCTGAGGTAGAAAAAAAGGTCGAGAAAATTATCAAGTCACTATGATCTGACCGTGGTGGTGAATACCTCGGGAACGAGTTCCTGTTATTTTTATCATAAAATGGGTTTACATGCCAGTGGACTACACCGGGTACTCCCTAGAAAAATGGTGTCGCTGAATGAAGAAATAAGACTTTTTGGGATATGCTAAGATCAATGATGAGTTATGCAAGCCTACTCATTTTTCGTTTCGGGAACGCATTGGAAACAACAGCGTACATTTAAACCTGGTACCTTCTAAATCGGTTCCTAAGACACCCAGTGAATTCTTTCTTGGACGCAAACCTAGTTTGAGTCTTATTGGCAACCCGTTTACATTATCTTGTATTCTCGATCCCTCAATTACTAAAGCTGGTTGTCGCTTTTCCGTTATGACTTGTTATTTTTTTAACAATTTCAAGAGCCCCATTTATCTCGGTAAATCGAATCTCAACACCTTCCATCATCCATATAAACAAAACCAATTATGCATTATCTACCTAATTCATAAATTGAATGAACATTAGCAGTCCATAATCAATTTTACATATATTGTCATGAACAGTGTAAATGTAGACCATCATTAATTTATGGATTCATTTAGAAATTCTATCCCAACCTTTTTATTAGGAAATTATATTCAATAGTTTATTTCCTATCAATTTCCTTACAGAAAAGAATTGAAATAAAATTGGTTAATGTGGTAAACATTCAAATATGGCAAAAACTTGCGTTAGGCAGGCCTAAACGGTTTAGGCGGGTTTTATCCTACCCAAATCGATTGATCCATCCCAAATAAGGTTTATTAATCCCAATTAGGGTATATTATATGGGTTTGGGCTTGGGTTAATGAATAAAACCCGCCTAAATCTTTTAGGCCTGCCTAACCCAAGACCTTCTCTTCAAATATATATTTTTATTTCTCTTAATATACGAAAACATCTATGATCTATCCTAGCTGATATTCATTCCGAATTCTAATCTTCCTAACATATATAATGGTAACTAACATTGCTGGTGAATATTAAATGTCGCTGCATTTTATACATTTACAGTTGCAGAATGCAGTTGATCAATATAACTACAATAATACACAACCATTAATTAATCTTGTCTACTTAATTAATTTTTGTACAATACATCCAACTAACCATTCTTTTTATTAGCTTAAAACAAGTCATTATTCTAATTGAGCCTGTGTCAGATATCATTCTGATAGTCACTATAAAATCTTTAGTAAACATTGTGGCATGATAATATATATTCAAATGTTGTCATGATTGGCAAATTGGATCATCAAATTATGTGTATTTTTTTTAATAATAATGCATTTATTTAAATTCATACACTCAAACTTTTTTAGAAAAATCCAAACTTATAATTTCTTAATTATGAGCAATGTACTTTCATCACTGTACTCTAAGCAGGAGATCATGTGTATTATTCATGTGTGTTTATTATGTGTGTCTTCATTGTATATTCTTGTATGTGAAAAATATTTTAAATACCCAAAACCACTAAACACATTATGAAAATACCTAAAATATTAAACACATTCAAGAAATACCCACTTTTGACTTTTTTGACATCAACAATCACATCACCAAATTTTTTAATAATTTTTAAGATTTAATATAAAAATAAAATATAAAATATACATATTAATATATATTATATATATATATGGTGTGGTGTGTGCATGGGTCGGTGGCGGAGGAGGGGAGTGAGTGTGCGGCGGGGGTCGGTGTCGGTGGCGGAAGGTAGCCACCGACCCCTCTCAAAATTTTTTTTTTATTCATTTTGAATTCTGGTCGGTGGCAAGGGTCGGTGGCGGAAGGCAGCCACCGACCAAGGCTCAATTTTTTTTAATTTCTTGGTCGGGGCCAGGGTCGGTGTCGGTGCCGAAAGGCACCGACCACCGACCCACTCACATGAATTTTTTTTCCTTTATTTTAATTGTGGGTCGGTGCCAGGGTCGGTGTCGGTGGCCTGACACAGACCCGACACCGACCTTCTCTCTCCTCAATAACAGAATTCTGAAATTTGTCAGAATGTGCAGTGGGTATTTTGTGAATGAATATAATGTTTTGGGTATTTTCATAATGCATATAGTGAGAATGGGTATTAATAAATTCCACTCTTCTTGTATTAATACCAGAAAGATTTTCTTACCCGAAAATAAATATTGGTTGGGATTGTTGTGAAAATCCAACAAAATCCAGTCTTAAATAATTTGAAAATTGGACGTGAAAGTTATTATTAACTAACAATACACAACATTCACTCAAAAATAATAATAATAACAATAACAAAATCGATAAATAATATATATTTATTAAAGAAGAAAGAGATTCCTAGTTTTGGATCCTTTTTACACAAAATATCCTTTACGGCAGGATGGGCCTCTTTATTTTCTTTATTTATTTTTTTTAATTCTTGCTATAGGAAAAAACTTTTTGACATGTAAAAAATGCCGTTTTTTAAAATAACATTCTATTTTTTTTCTGTTAATCTTATTTTTATTTTAGTATTTCGAGTTAGGTTGAATATTTTAATTGTTTTGTGATGAATCATGCCATTCGCCTTGTTCAAAGTCTAATGCAGTCAACTCCACTACATTGAATAATGAAAAATTATGTAATAAACTAATCGTTAAATTCCCTTTTTTTTTTCTGAATATATATTTTTAATGTATCTCCTTCCTATAACGCGTTTCCATTTCCCTGTAGCAGCACTTGAAATCTTGAACCGAATAATATTAATAATTGAATAGTTAATAATTCACAAATTAAAAAATAATAATTTTGAAAATTTTTCGCTTAGGGTATAAAATATAAATTGATCGAATTTTACAAACCTGTCGATTAACATATGTTATAAAAAAAATGTTATTCTTGAATTGATCAATTACCATAAAAATTCGTCAATTTTGTTTATAACTTTGGTCTTCAAGCTACCACAAACGATAAATTTTTAAAGTCTGAAGATGGGAATTTAGCAATTTTGATTTATCTCACAGAATAAAACTTGTAAGACGTCTTGCATATGCTTTTGCCAAAATTATTTGAATTGAAGATTTTAAATATTTTAGTTCATATCCATTACATATTAAAATAATAATTAATTTCTTTCAAATTTAACTAAACATCGATAAATTTAAAATAAATAATTCGGGGAAAAACGATGAATGCGAAATCTTCCCAAAAGCAAAAACGATTCAAAAGTCATCGTTACACCTGTTAGTTGAACGGCAGCATCAACGAAGGGCAAAACCGTCAATCACGCTCTTTTTTATTTTAATTTTTTATGTTTCGCAGCAAATCACGTTCATGGTTTTACAATTGTGCAACAGTTGGTGTGAAATTTTAAAGATGGTGGTGAAGTGTGTGGGGAAAAAGGGGGCGAAATTCGCAAGGAAAGAAGTGAAAGTGAAAAGCGACTGTCACAGAGAGACACCGATTCCTCTCTTTTCCAACTTGTGACGTTTCCGTTTTCCTCGAAATCCTGTTTCAGAGGGTTGGAATCTCTTCGTTTGAATTCCACTATATTTTCCGTTTTTTCTTTTTATATTTATTTATTTTACGTTGGCTGATGCCCCGTTGATTCGATCATGCGTTGCTCTGATCACATATTTCGCCTTTTGTTCGTTAATTACTGACGTCGAGCGACTGGACTTCTATGTCATGCCTTTTTCTGGTAGCCCAGGTTGGAAGATTTTTTTTTTTTTAGAATTTCCAATTCCAATTTTGGTGTTTTTTTTCCCCTTTTTTTTTTTTTGGCGGGGGTGAGGAAATTGTATTTTGTTGAATGAATTGTGTTTGTTTGTTTGCCTAGTTTCTTATTCTATGGATGACCTCTCCGTGATTATTGCTTTGTGGGAATTTATGAGCTTCAAAGTTTTGAATTGTTAGGGTTTTTTTAAAGTTTGATTCGGGATCAGAATTGCAAAGGATTGGTTTTTGTGGAATTGTTGGGCTGGAAAGTGAGTTTCTACGTTCTTCTAATTCAAACTTATTGTTCTCTTGGATAGGCTTCTGTAATTTGACCTCAAATATGTCGTGTGGTGGAGCAGAAGATCAGTTCTTTGACACCCGTGATGATGCCTCTGCTGCATCTAGTTTAGGTTCTGATTGTTCAGAAAGTGGTGGGAATTCTGGGCCTGAAGATTGCGCTTTAGGGTATGATTTTTGGACTAGAGAACCTGGTAGTGTCAATGAAAGACGCCAAAGGTTTTTGAAATGGATGGGTTTGAGTCCAGATTGGCGAAGGAATAGTGATGCCGAAGACGACGATTCAGATCATGAAGATGTGATAAGGGGGGATATTGACAGATTGAGTGATCATGGAGAGTTGGCGCTAGCAAACTTGGATTCTGAGAATCAGTTATTCTCATCGCGTTCCTTGCAGTTGAATGATCACACATGTTTATCCCAAGATGATGCTGACAGGGGGAATCTAATCAAGGTTCAGGACAATAGAACAGAATCTTTCATGGATGAACTGGCTGATGATGAATCTCTGTCAACATCGCTGGAATTGGATCCGGATAAGATGATATCACTGGATGAGTTTCAGAAAACTCTTGGCTCATCATATTTGGTGCATCAGCTATTGACAAAAGAGTGTAAGAAATTGAACATATCTGGTTCAAAGAAGAAAAGCAACTGGGTGCAGAAACTTCATTCAGTTATACAGATTGTGGATAGGGCAAAGGGGCTTCTTGCTAAGACAGCGATTGATCAAATGACTGATACTACTACTCGAAGAGTTCGTGTAAGTTCAAGTAAAAAGAACTCCAAAGAACTATCATCTCTTTACACTGGGCAAGAATTTCCAGCGCATGAGGGTTCTATCTTGACAATGAAGTTCAGTCCTGATGGTATGTACCTTGCTACTGCTGGGGAAGATGGTGTTGTCCGTGTTTGGAAGGTTCTTGAAGATGACATTGCAAACAGATTTAGCCCTCAAGATATTGACCCTTCCTTTTTATACTTCTCACTAGAACCCTTCTCCAAGTTGGCTCCTCTTGATGTTCCCAAAGGGGATGATCATACTAAAAGTTTGAACAAATCTTCTGACTCAGCTTGTGTCGTTCTTCCACCAAAGGTCTTTCAGTTATCGGAAAAACCCCTTCACGAATTTCATGGACACTCCGGGGAGATATTGGCCCTCTCATGGTCTAAGAATGGGGTTAGTGATGTGATATTCTTATACTTCCTATTTAGTATATTATCTAATCATATTTGCTAATAAGCATCTCTACGTTGACTCACTTATTAGGATCTGGTTATTTATATTTATTTTGCAGCATCTACTTTCATCTTCGGTTGATAAATCAGCTCGCTTGTGGAGAGTGGGAAATGAAAATTGCCTAGGCGTCTACTCACACATTAATTATGGTAAGCACCTGCTATATATTATCAATGACTTATTTACAACACGTAAGGGTGAATATTAATGATATGACACTCTTTTATATTATGCAGTAACTTGTGTTGAGTTCAATCCCGTGGATGATAATAATTTTATTAGTGGTTCAACTGACGGGAAGTTGCGAGTTTGGGAAGTTCGGGGCGGCAGAGTTATTGACTGGACTGAGTTTAGAGAAATTGTGACTGCTGTGGGATATCGCCCTGATGGCAAGGTCTGTTGAATTCTTTCCCTGCATGATTTTAAGATATTTAAGTTTTCTTGAATATGAAGTTCTGGATTCTCTTAATATGTTGTTCCTATTGATACAGGGGGGCATCGTTGGCTTCATGGATGGAACCTGCCGATATTATGAAATCATAGGTATCACGGTTGACTTGTTGGCTTCTTGTTAGAGCTTATCGGTATCCCATTTTTACCTAGTTTTTTATTGTATTCTAAATTCTTATACAATTGTGAACCTGAATGTTGTAGATAATCATTTGCAATTGGGGGATTCAATCTGCCTAAAGGGGAAGAAAAAGTTGCCTGGCAAAAAGATAACTGGCTTTCAGGTTAATTACCAGAAAACTTTGATCTACGTTTTCATTTTATATATCTTTCAATGATGCATGATTATGCTATGCAGTATTGTCCTAATGATGAGAGCAAAGTAATGGTCACTTCTGCTGATGCACAAGTCCAAATATTAAGTGGAACGAGCATCGTCTGTAAATTCAAAAGTTAGTGGAACTCCATATCTCATTCTCTATCTTCCCGTGCACATGTCCATCCTAACACTTATATATGTTTCAGATAATCGTAGTTCAGTTAGCCATATGCCTGCTGCTTTCACATCAGACGGGGAACATATTGTATCAGCCACCGAGGATTCAAACATACGCGTATGGAACCACACTACTCATGACCAGAAACCCTCCCGACTGAAGAAAATCCAGTCTAGTGAGAGCTTCCTGTCGCGCAATGCTTCCATTGCAGTTCCGTGGTGTGGGCTGAAGCACAAGCTAGGATCATTACCGGGAAGCATCCTAGGAAACGGGCACTTGGACGAGAAACTGCTACAAAAGATTCACGCAGCTTTCCCAGATTGTTTCACAGTGAGCCTTGGGTACTTCTTGGATGCATTGTACAAAGGAACTGCAACTTGGCCAGAGGAGAAACTGCCAAAACCAAATCCAGTTCCTATAAAACCTGCATTCTGCAAATCTGATTTCAAGTTCTTGAAGAATGCTTGGATGAATGCATTCAACTCCCCTAATCTGTGGGGACTTGTGATTGTTACTGCAGGATGGGATGGATGCATTAGGACATTTCTCAATTATGGTTTGCCTATAAAATTTTGAAGTTGGATTATTTACATATATGCATGAACCACAGTTGATTTTTTTTTTTTTTTTTTGGTAGATGGTAGTAGGGCAGTAGGATTGCAATTGTTGTAATACTGGTAGTAGTGTAACACATAAATTATGGATATTCCATGGGTAAAGATTTATCACTTGACTCATAAATGTTATATTCCACGAGTAGACCTCGCATTGAAAGGTCTAGTCATTTTATTTTTTTCCCATCTAAAACTTTCACAGTTATTAATAAATCATAGTATTCATTTTTTTTCCCATCTAGATTTTTTTTTCCCATCTAGATGTTGATACCTTAAATAGTAAGACATAGATGACCTTAGTTGAAAGTGTTAACTGAGAGGATCATCACAGACGCAAAATGCAGAAGCCGGATGATCTAAAGCAGGGGGAACACTATCAAATAATGAAGACAATTCTCCAGTTCTCCCGTTTCTTTTAATAGTCTAAGTTACCTTAGGTTTTATAACTATTCGTTATTTTATTAAAGAAGTTACGATAAGCATCCTAGGTCCAAGATCCTAGTATTATTTTCCATCATTTTTTTGGACAACCCACCGACAGTGAGGACCATAAGATTTATGGGTAGATCATTTTGAATGGAACGCCTAAATTTCTATTAGTAGTAAGTTCAGAATCGGATTATAATTGAGAGCTTTGGAGAACCAATTGTTGAAGACAATTGATGCAAGTTATTCAGAAGGAATAACTGAGGAAGTGGATAAGGTTGTAACCGCTCTGTCTGAAGTGATTTGATTTATGAGGAGTTCTGCGATAAGACCTAAATATCCAGAGATCGTAGGACATATTCTAAAGTGTTCACTTAATTGATGGGTTTATGACATGTTACATGAATTGTAATAGCTGTAGAAATTAAATCCAACCATTGATTTGAATGTGATCTATTTCGACCGTTGACTGTGCTGGGTAATTAGTGTTTCTGGGTGTTTAAATAGGAAGGGTTATCGAGCACTTCAGAACATATTCTCTTACCCTTACTTTGATAACCTCATGATAACCATTTAGCCTCCTAATAACCATTTTTCCATTGGTCTTTCTTCTTCAATGGAATGAATCCTAAGTTTTTTTTTTAATCAAATATAAGTGACTTTTACTTGTCAATCCAATGAGTAAGAATCTTTGCTTATATGCATTCTTGAAGAGAGGGTTCTGGGGGTGGAGGTAGAGACAAGGAGATCAAATTTTTATTCTTCCTCGTTAAAGCTTCACCGTAAGGATTATTTCCTAATATTGATTAAAGTAATGGAATTCCATATGCTAAACAAATTTAGTTTTGAGTATTATTTTGGATCACCATTACACAGTGAAGAGCCTCCTACACGGCAGAGCTATTTGTCGATGAGTCATTGTAGCCAACGGGTGATTTTTCGTGAAGGAGAATCTAGATGATCCAGTAGCTTAGCAGATATTAGACACCTGCTAAAGATTTCATGAAGATTTGGTAGCTAGGAGTTATTTGACTTGTAATAGAGTAGTGTGGGTCCCAAAATCAGAGAGTTATACACGCAGTGGCAAAAAGCCTTGCTCCTTCGGAGCTCAAAACTGACTATTCTTGCTTAGTTCTAATTACCAAAACTTCTTATTTGTAGTTCAGTCTTTACTTAGCCGATCTCACGGAATATACGCCAACAACTAAGCAAGTTGTTGGGTTTTAAATAAACAATAGAAATCAAAGCAAAGAAGAATAAATCAAAGCAGGAAAATGATGCAAGGATTTATAGTTAGCTTAGAATGAAATGTGTAGCTTCCACTCTTCAATCGTGCATGAAGGAATATACTAAAACCAGTTACAGGGTGACGTAGCACAATCCGTCTCAGTCGCGGGCATCTTTTTAGTCCACCGGCTATAGGCAATCTTGCCTAGTCCACTAGGAACTTGCTCTCTTCAGTTTGATGTGCAAACAAATTGCGCAACCAATAACTGGCAGTCGGGTTGCTTTTTTTACCACTTGCTTAGGCAGTCTGGCCTAGTCTCCTAGGAACTTGCTCTCTTCAGCTTGATGGGTGAACACGTCATGCAACCAGTAGCTGGAAGGGTTGGATGGTTGAGTTCTTTCTAGAATATTGAAGGTTTGTTAATTGGTTGGGATACCACCTGAGTCTCTCAGGAATGAGAAACTCTTCTCGAATTCTCACTTAGATAGTAAGAACTCCAACAATAGCTCTAGCCAGATTCTAAGAGCTTCGTGTATAAGAAACATGAAAAGTTACAAAAGCTCTGAAGCTTAATCGTATCAATCATTCCATTGAGCGAGGTCGTATGTAGATAAATGGATTTTGTAACTTTTTCTCTTTGTGCCTTCTCCTTTTTTATAGGTCGGGGCGTTGCAAAATTCAAGATTTAGCCATTTGAGACAAATTAGAATTCATCTAGTGGGACATTCTAACACTCCCTGTTTTCTGCATTGCAGTATCGTACGTTGCTCTGCGGAAGGTAGATTTTTCTACCCTGTGTCAGAACTACTCTTTTTTCCAAGTCTTACAAATCCAAACAAATAAATTCTTAATTAACTTGGTCTTTTGTCTTTGAGTGATGCAGACTTGCAGAATCCACCGTCTTCAAGTCAACTATTTAAAAGTTTACGACTAGCATATTCTCTTTCTTTTCGATTGTTTGGTCTCGTCAGTTTCATCTTATTAGCTTCAGGAAACTAGTTTTTGATCTTTTCTCATAGTAACTTGCCTGTTCCAAAGCGCTTCAGCATTGTCGTTGTCACTGGCTGTAAGACCCAAACTTGTGAGATATCTATCTCCTATTACAATTCGATAACCCTTTACATGACATTTCAAGTTTTTTTAGCTAAACTCACATCTAGAGACTTTTTAGTCAAAAAAGGATTTACAAAAATTGACTAAGGGTTTACAAGATTTTCTTTGTATCAACACACATTTAGCATAGTCTTCCCTAAAAGTAAAGTCTTCACCCTCAAAACAGTGAAGTAATGAGAAGATATTACTCATTTAAGCATAAGGGCAAAAAATAAGATTTGCAAGGATTTCAAGCAAACATATCAGATTTTCATGATGACTGATGCACACTAAATTCTCAAATAACAATAGTCAATTAATACTATTAGTTCATAAACAAGAATAATTTTTATCAATCCTGGAACTTCTTACTTCGCCTGCTAGATTACTAGTTAATAAAGAGTTGCGTTTGTATCTAAGTACGAATTATGTCGTTGAGTGGTTATTAATCCTATGCAACAAATAGATTTGTTATTAATCCATTACAAATAAATTGGTAATTGCAAATTCCCCAATTTTGATCTTTGGCCTTGATCTACACTTGTTTATTCGTGTTCTTCATCAATTGGATAGTTTTGGATGAAGATCCCCTTCAATCGATGGATGAAGATACCTTGTGAAGACCCCCTTCAATTGATGTACAAAGTGTCCAACCTCTCTCACAAATACGAGTTTCCCCCTTTTTATAATGAGTTGGCAGAGCCTCGAATCGCCCAGTCTAGTGCAGGATCGACCGAGATTTGCCTCTGAAATGGGTAGATCGGTCGAGCAAAGCAAGGATCGACCGATCCAAGGCTCTGAACTGCCAGGATGGGTTGATCTAAATCTGGATCTGACGATCTGGATCGGTCGATCCGACTCTGGATCCTCACAACCTTTGGAACTCGGATCGGTCGATTTTCCACCAAAACTTAGCCAAAAGTGCTGAATTATGCCCAAAACCTATCCTACACAATCCAAAGCACACAAAACACGAAAACATAACAAAAAGAACTGAAAAACATATGATATGGGAGTAAAATGAACGCAAACATGCATGCACAAACATCGAAATATAGGTCATTTTACGCACATATCATAATCCCCCAAACCTGAACCTTTGATTGTCCTTAATCAAAACAAAGTAAAGGAATCATTCTACCTCGTGCAGTACCTCATAGCTTATCTCGATTATCTTAGCATGCCCTAGTCAAACGAGATTATCACCTAAATTTGTGACATGGTTAATGCTAAGGACTCAAAACACTCATCAAATTTGGATAAAAGCAATGAAACACACTCCCTCACGTGTATAGGGACAATTCACACAAGCACAAGATATCGAGCTCGATTTCTGATCACTGTAAAATCTATAGATTAATTATAGCAACAGTGGCAAATAAATTTATAAAGAACCCTAAGGTTATCGAATCCAGGGGAATTGTATAACGAAAATATCCTATGTACTAATTATGATACTAAGATTCATTGTTTGAGGAAACAGAAAATCAGGGTTTTATTTGGAAGATAAAGATGACAATACTTGAAATTTAAAGAGGTTTTGAAATCAAATTTAAAGGAACACAGATTTTAGGGATGAAATCTTATTATGGATAACATGTAAGAACCAATTAATTTAACAGGTGGAATACTGCAATAATGCTATATTTCCTTGGTTGGGCAAATATAACCTAGATTACTAATTAGTGACTATCTCCGCTCGGTCTCAAGAACACCAAATTAGTCAATCTGATAAGCAAATCAGTTCAATTCCTACAGTCTAATTCATCTCATTGGACAGTATAGAGTGTATCATGCATTCCTAATCCCACTATCAATATTCACCTCTCGGTCCTTCTATCAATAGTTAGATATCTAAATTAATCGTCACCTTTCGGTCCTTGAATTGGTCTAGAATTATAAAATAAACACAGGAATCATGAACCTAATTAATTAATCCTAACATGCATCCATAATAATATCAACCCTAGAACCCGCTAGGGTTTCTAGCCACTCATCGCAGATAGAAATCCAAAAAAAACCATATTAAATTGCATAAACATAAAGAACTTACTAGAAAATAAAAGGGTTTCGTGTTTCCCAACTCTCAAAACTCTAAAAACTAAATTGCAGAATGAAAATATGAAAAGAGATCTGAAAAATATTAAGGGGTTACTGAAAAGTCTAATTTTGTAGGTATTTATAGAGGTGGATGATAGGTTTTGTATACTGAAAGCATTTATTACAATGAGTATACAACGGTTTATTTCTCCTATCTGTTAACAATCTTACATGTATGAACAATGGTATCATCTTGTCTCACCGATAGGGACGATCATACGGCGTGTTGTAGATCGCAGAAGACAGTATGATCACTTGACCTAGTGAGACATAAACCTGATCACAACCGAGACAGCGTATGAGGATACGTCTGTTCGGATGGCTGCGACATTGTCGGAATAAGTAGTCTGTCTTGGTTACTTGACATGCTGGTACGCAGAGGTGGAGTATTGATGGACCGCAGTGAGATATATTCGTTTGTGTGACATTAGCGAATAAAAGATCTCGTTATATTGATTGAGTCCAAACCCTAACGAAGGTTCAGGGGTTTGCACGGGTTGACTGTTGCTTTGACTTGCCATGGTGGAGAGCCTAAGTAACGTGCTCGTATATCCGCATCTTGGGTAACAACAGTTCGTGTAGTACCGCCTGAGACTGGACTTAGGTAACCATATCCGAGTAATAGGATGAGAACATTCCCTGAGGAGCTCAATAACATTCATCGTGCCAAAGTCCTGCAGGCTGATTAAGTTCAGGCACGAGTGATAAGGTTTGAGTGGTACTACTCAGGAATAATAAGATATTAATTAATTGTAGTTAGAGCTTGTCAGAGGCTCCGATTAATTAATGGATGTCCGATAACCTTAAATATGGGGATTCTCAATTATTGCAACCCATTCTCATAATGTGGTAATAAAGGGGTAGGTCAGTATTAATTCTTTGGTGAAAAAGAATTAATATTAATTAATTAATTGTGTCCTGGTTTGTGGACATGAGAATTAATTAATTTATAGGTCCACTTTATTATTTGCATTAGGTCCCAGGTCTGGCCCAACAAGTGTGCTGAATTGAGCCCAAGAGCCCATTAGGGTTTTACAACCCTAGGTCTATAAATAGACCTCTCACTCTCTGAAACCCTAGCCACTTCATAACACAATTTGAAAAACCCTAGATCTAGAGAGTGAGAGAGGGGGCGCCGATTTCAAGAAACAAAGGAGGAGAATTTTCGAATTCTGGTCCTGCTCAAGCCACAGATCTACGGAGTCCTCACCAGTAGTAGATCTGATCAGCACCGGGACACAGATCTGAAGATCTAATCTGGAGAACAACAGATCTTTTCTTTCCTTTTCTTTATTTTTGTTTTTCTCTAGAAATTAGTATTCTAATTTCTGTTTCCGCAGAGAAATCGAATTGCGTGGTTGAATTAAAGTTTGGAATTCAAACGCAAAAGATCGGTACAGAGACGACGGAATTGCGGTAATTCTCTAATCCACAAATATGTATTAAATTCATAGGAGCATGCTAGGTTTTTGTGAATTTGGATTATGTGCAATATCCATAAATCGATCCGGTTCAGTTTGGTTTTGGTGATTCGGTTCACGGAAAAACCCTACAGTGGATGTGTATCCTATCAAATCTAGGGCTAAAGATATGATAAAATCCAATTTTAATTGAATTTCCGCGCCAGCAGGTTCGCGTCGATTGACGCGGGAGGTGCATCGATCGACGTGTCTCTATCTTCGGCGTCGATCGATGTGGCCCTGTCTCGCCCCCTTCTACGCGGTCTCACAGTTTTCGCCATAACTTCCTCTCCCAAACACCGATTGACCCAATTCCAGTTGTGTTGGAAAGCTAACTCAAAGCTCTATCCATTGCTATACGCCAATAGTCCGAATTCCTCGTGTGGCAGAACACTTCACTGCTATTCTTGCATGTCACTGCTTTCGGAACGGTTTTCCAGTGAATTTGGTCTATAACCTGCAGAAACACACCAAAGCACGCATTATACCACCCGATATAGACTCATGCATAAAATATATATATAAACTCAATAAAACTACATAAAATAGTAGAAAATAATATATATATAAGTGAGTGAAATAATGAGCTTATCAAACCCCCCAAACTTGAACGTTTGAATGTCCTCAATCAATAGGCAAGAAAGAAATCAAAAGATCATGTAGTTAAAGTGCAATGCCTCACAAGAATCATCACAGTCAAGAATAAAAAATCTACTACACACAAGCAATTTGAAAGAGACAGAAAATCCATCAATTGTGGAAGAACTCACGGGAAGTGTATCGCTCAACTCTCAAGTATTTAAGGATTAAATGAAAGCACTCAGCAACATGTATGAAGAAATTTCTACCATAGGCTTGCAAATTTTCTAATATCTCCACTGCTAGAATGTGCACACAAGTCTAGAATCAAAAAGGACTTTCAATAGGTTGTAATGTAGACTTTTTGTGAAAGGTAGGGAAATATGGCCAAGTGACTAAAATCAATCAAGTTGTACTTCTTCAATCAATCCAAACCACCTTCTATGAACATCTACCCTTCTCCTCAAATATATCAACGACACACAACTTTTTCTAGCTTATTTTGAATCTCTTATGCTCTGTACATAATTTTGTATTTTTTTCTTTTCAGAGAGCTTATGAGAATTCTAATTATTTCTTTGAGCTTCTTTTTGACACATCTTTTAACCACTAATTAATATTTTCTTATCTCCATCTCACAATCATTTCACCCCATATACCACAACTCAAGACATGAGAGAAACCAATACTTCTTCTTAATCTCATAGACAAGAAAAGAAAATTTTTGTATAGGCTCAAAAGTGGCTAACTAGGGAAAATTCAATATGAAGGTACAATGTTTAGGGAATCGGGCTATCAAAGATGGCCTAAGGTCATTTCCTAAACTTTTGCACACTATGCAGTCTCAACATAGAAAATAGGCAAGTTCTAGAGAAATAAAAACACACATGTGAATCTCACATCAAACGAAATAAGTCTCAAATCTCACACAAGGGTTTAAGATTTTCTTCCACGGTCAATTTCAAATCAGCTCAATCGGCATGCAAGTGTAAGTGTCAAATCAATCCTATCATGCGGTATTCTACATTCATAGACATCTAACCACAATCACAATCAATTCAAACTCAACCCTCAATCAATTCTAATATCATAATCTTATTCGGGTTATATCAAAACTCAAAAATTTTCCCCACAAAATAGCATAAAAACTTTAAAAAAATCAAAGGCGGAAAGCAGAATAAATAAAAGATAGAACGTTCCATCTCTTGTCCACATCCCCCCAAACTTATTTTCAACTCGAAGAGTGGAATAAGTTTGAAAATCAGACAAAAGAGGGAACGATACCTGATAGTTGATCTCAGACATCAACTTTTTATCCCCCCGGAGTCTTCGAACATCGCACGACGTGAAATAGTGGTTGTTGGCACTTCGCGTCGATCGGCATAAGATGGCATCGACCGATGTGAAGCCTTCTTGAGACCCTCTCCTCGGATCAAGTGTATCACGCCGGGCTGCTCAGCATCAATCGACGCCAGGATGTGTCGATCGACGTCGAGCCGTACTCCATTTTTTTATTTTATTAAACTACAGAACAAATGTTAGCGAAAACAATAGAAATTCGAAATAAAAATGAAATAGAAAAGGAAACATGTAAAAGGTTGGGTTACCTCCCAACAAGTGCTTGATTTAACGTCGCAGCTCGACGATACCTCAATTCACCGCCAGGGAGATCGGGTCAAGACTCGCCGACCTTTGGCATCCACCATGTAAACCTTCCGATCTTTGACAATGGTGGTGAGCACATAAAAAAGCGGTGTAGTTGACACTTTTAATCCTCCGTTTCCTCGCTCCCACTCAATGGCCGCTGCTTCCTCCTCCTCAGATTCATCTCCTTCTTCAGTAGTGGAGATCCGATTGCACTCTGCCTTCTTCTTGTTCTTGTCGATCACAAAGGTGATCTTCTCGTCGTTCGTTGGGAGTGTGATCTCACCGCCTTGACAGTCAATGAGAGCGGCGCTGGTGTTGAGAAACTCACGCCCCAAGATCATGGGCATGTTCTCGTCCTCCTTCATCTCGTGCACCACAAAATCTGCAGGAAAAATGAGATGGCCCACGCGAATGAGCACATCCTCTAGTATACCTTTCAGGCGGGACACAGACCGGTCCGCCATCTGCAGGGTGATTATCATGGGCCTCATCTCTCCGATGTTGAGACGCTTGTAGATGGAGTACAACATCAGGTTGATACTGGCCCCAGTATCACATAGTACTCTCTCGAACGTGTCTCCCCCAATCTCAACCGGAATAGAGAAGCATCCAGGATCGCTTCTCTTGATGGGCACCTACTTTTGAAGTAGCAGGCTGCACTGCTCGTGGATCGTCACCGTCCCGTTCTCCACAAATTGCTTCTTTCCACTCATCAATTTCTGGAGGTACTTCATGTACCCCGGGATCTCCTTCAGTGCTTCGATCAGCGGGAAAAATGCCATTTTATGGTTTGTAAAGGAATTGTGTTAGGACATAAGATTTCTAGTAAATGTTTAGAAGTTGATAAAGCAAATTTGTGCTATTGAACAATTACCTATTCCTAAGACTGTGAAAGGTGTGAGGATTTTTTTGGGACATGCCAGATTTTATAGGAGATTCATTCAAGACTTTTCAAAAATGACTAAACCTTTATGTTGTTTGCTTGAGAAGGATGTAAAATTTGTGTTTGATGAGGCATGTGTTGCTGCGTTTGAGAGATTAAAAAAGGCTTTGGTAACAACACCGGTGCTTATTTCACCTAATTGGAATTAGGAGTTTGTGTTGATATATGATGCAAGTGATGTTGCACTTGGAGTAGCCATTGGACAAGTTAGGGAAAAAGTTTTTAGGGTAATTGCTTATGCTAGCAAAACTTTAAATCCGGCCCAATGTAATTATACTGTCACAGAGAAAGAGTTTTTAACCTTGGTTTATGCATATGATAAATTTCGCTCTTATTTGGTGGGAGTTAAATCAATTGTGTACACTGATCATGCTGCTATTCAGTATCTATTTAAGAAACCGGATGCAAAACCCAGGCTCATAAGGTGGATTTTGTGTTGCAAGAATTTGACATTGAAATTAGAGATAGAAAAGGATGTGAAAATGTGATAGCGGATCATTTGTCTAAGTTAGAGGAACCTGTGATTGGGGATGAACATAAACTGTGTATCAATGATAACCTTCCAGATGAACAAGTTTTTTACGTTGCCTATAATACCCCGTGGTATGCTGACTTTTCTAATTTTCTTATCTCGGGAGTGTTTCCTCCTGATTTGAAGTACCATCAAAGGAAGAAATTCCTCAAAGATGTGAGATTTTATTATTGGGAGGAACCTTTCTTGTTTCGAAGATGTGCAGATGGGGTCTTTCGAAGATGTGTGCATCAAGGAGAGTGGAGACGGATAATAGAGGAATGTCATGCTTCTGAGAGTGGAGGGCATTTTGCAACTAATAGAACGGCTTTGAAGGTACTTTCGTGTGGTTTTTATTGGCCTTCTATTTACCGTGATTGCATGAATTTTGTTAAAGCATGTGATAGATGTCAGAAAACAGGGTCAATTACTCGTCGAGATGAAATGCCCTCTAAACTTTTTATTCAAGCGGATTTGTTTGATGTATGGGGGATTGATTTTATGGGACCGTTTCCTTCATCTTTTGGTTATCAATATATTCTACTTGCAGTGGACTATGTTTCCCGCTGGGTGGAAGCTATTCCAACAGTTACTAACGATGCTAAAGTTGTGATGAAATTCTTGCAAGGGTTGGTAACACGTTTTGGAATTCCTAGAGCTTTAATTAGTGATGGGGGAAGCCACTTTTGTAAAAAAATGTTGGAAAATTTATTGGCAAGATATGGAGTTAAGCACAGGATAACTACTCTTTATCATCCTCAAGCTAACGGTCAAACGGAACTTGCCAATAGGGAAATCAAATCTATTTTGGAAAAAATGGTTGCTTCTAGGAAGGATTGGTCAAAGCGGTTGGATGATGCTTTGTGGGCATATCGTACGGCTTTCAAGACTCCGATTGGAATGTCACCATACCAATTGGTGTTTGGGAAGTCTTGTCATTTGCCGGTAGAATTAGAGCATAAGGCTTATTGGGCTTTGAAGATTGTTAATGTTGATTGGCGGAAGGCTCAAGGGGACCGAGCTTTACATTTAAATGCAATGGATGAATTTCGCAATGAAGCTTATGAAAATTCAAGGATTTACAAGGAGCGTACTAAGAGGTTTCATGATATGCATATAAGAGGTAAATCTTTTAATCCTGCTGATTTGGTGCTCCTGTTTAATTCTCGGCTTAAGTTGATGTCTGGTAAGTTTCGTTCACGATGGTCGGGTCCTTTTGTTGTGAAACAAGTTTTTGACAATGGTACTTTGGAATTATCACGGGAGAATGGACCGTCTTTTAAGGTTAATGGACATCGGGCTAAACCATATTATGTGAATGATGGTCCTCGTACGGTGTTGGTAGTATCTTTTCTTGATTAAGGTACATTAGTCGAGCTATTGATGTTAAACAAGCGCTTGGTGGGAGGCGACCCATCCGGAGTTATGGTGCACCAACGGATCAAGGGGAGTAAGAGCGCACCGGTTACCTTTTTACAAACTTAGTCTAACTTGACTAAGTTTGGAGGGAGTGGTCGGTATCCGGTGCTCTTCTCTGGTTTACTCTTCTATCCCTATCTCTATCTTTATCCTTAGTTTAGAATAGTTTGTTGATTTGAATAACATTGATCATTCGATATGGTTGAAATTATCTTCAGAAGATTGATGTGTTCTTTTTTCTTTAAAATAAATGGAAATTCCTAACAATGGCTACTACTCTCAATCAATGTTATTTGGAATTATTTTTCTTTTCTCTAAAAGCATCTTAGAGAATCTATTGCAAAAAATAAAATAAAAACCTATATCCTTCAACTTCGATGGAGTCTGTTTCAACCCAAAAAAGTCGGGACAATACATAATCATCAAGGAGTACAAAAGAAAATTGATTCAGATCTTTTTGGATCCGTCCAAGGAATTTTGGGTAAATCATCTCTCTTGGATTTCATTACTGTTACACCACCCTATTTCTGTCGTCATCTTGTAGCAAAGTTCTTCTCGAATTAATGACGAAGTTGCTGATTACGAGAAATCCTTCATTACCTCTGTCGGAGATGTGAATCTCTAAATCTCTCTATTTCTGGAGTGGAAATCAGAACCTACTGAAATGACACAAAGGATCCAGAGTTCAGTTACTGAAAATTATGGAAAGCAGAGAACAATGAGAAGCTCCATCTGAGAATCCTCAAGGGTCATCTGAAGCCTTTATATGGAATACTAATGAATATCATCACCAGAATGATAAATGGAGATGATGTGCTAGTTAGTGATTTCATTCCCACATGGAAATCTTACATCCCTTGTGATACAAGGAGAACAACCACATCTTGGAGGATTCCGCTACTAATGGGCATATCTGAAGAAGAAGCAAGAGTTGTCAAGGAAAAAGGAAAGTTGAAGAGACTGCTCGACATGTCATTCTACCATTTAAGAAAGCAAGAATCACTCATCCATGGGAAGAAAGGACCAATCCTTTCCAAACTCACCGAACATCAAGAGTTGAACCCATAAACCCTGCTACTAGACTACCTTACATTGTTGTAGGGATTTCTAGTGAACCGAATCACAAAATCCAACTGAACCGGATCGATTTATGGATATTGCATACAAAAATAATTCACAATAAAATCCTAGCATGCTCCTATGAATTTAATTCGAATTGTGGATTGCAGAATATACCTTAAATCCGTAGAGTCAGATTCGATCTTTCGCGTTTGAATATTCCCTTTAATTCAACCACGCAATTCAATAAATCTGCGGAATATGAAATTAGAATACTAATTTCAAGATTTAATTGAATAATGAAAATAAAGAAACAAAACCTTGTTCTCCAGATCAGATCTTCAGGGCTGTGTCCCAATGCTGTTCAGATCTGCTACTAGTGAGGATTCCACAGATCTGTGATGTAGGCCAGAGTCGAAATTCCTTCTCCTCCCTCTACAGTTGGCGCCACCCAGCACTCTCTCTCCCTAGGGTTTTGACTGACTTGATTATGATCAAGGTGGCTAGGGTTTCAGAGAGAGAGGGGTCTATTTATAGACCTAGGGTTTCATCCCTAATGGGCTACTGGGCTCCATTCAGCATATATTACTTGGGCCAGACCTGGGACCTAATGCAAATAATAAAGTGAACCTATAAATTAATTAATTCCCATGTCCACAACCCAGAACACAATTAATTAATTAATTAATTAATATTAATTCTTTTTCACCACAGAATTAATACTGACCTACCCCTTTATTACCACGTTATGAGAACGGGTTGCATTAATTGAGAATCCCCATATTTAAGGTTACCGGACATTCATTAATTAATTAGAGTTTCTGACAAACTCTATCTACAATTAATTAATATCTTATTATTCCTGAGTAGTACCACTCAGTCCGTATCACTCGTGCCTGAACTTAATCAGCCTGCATGACTTTGGCACGATGAATGTCATTGAGCTCCTCAGGGAATGTCCCCATCCTATTACTCAGATATCGTTACCTAAACTCAGTCTCAGGTGGTACTACACGAAATTCTGTTACCCAAGATGCGGATATACGAGCACGTTACATAGGCTCTCCACCATGGCAAGTCAAAGCAACAGTCAACCCGTGTAATCCCCTGAACCTTCGTTAGGGTTTGGACTCAATCAATATTGACATCTTGTATTTGCTGATGTCAGACAGTCGAATACATCTCACTGCGGTCCATCAATACGCCACCCTTGCGTACCAGCATGTCAACTAACCAAGACAGACTACTTATTCCGACAATGACGCAGTCATCTGGACAGACGTATCCTCATACGCTGTCTCGGCTGTGATCAGGTTTATGTCTCACTAGGTCAAGTGATCATACTGTCTTCTGCGATCTACTACACGTCGTATGATCGTCCCTACCGGTGAGACAAGAGGATAACATTGTTACACACATGTAGCCAGCTTCTCCCAAATCCTTCATTTGGAACTGTTCGGATAACCAAACCATGATTTCCGACATCACTCCCTCGTTGTTTTCAAATAGGAGTATGTCATCAACGTATAGTGCAAGGAAAACCACTCTCCCACTGACACAAAGTCGGTAAACACAACTTTCATTTTCCAACTGTGCAAATCCATAAGATTTAATCACATCGTTAAAACATAAGTTCCACGACCTCGAAGCTTGCTTAAGTCCATACAAGGACTTCCTAAGTTTCCAGACAAGATGTTCTTTGCCCTTGTGTATGTAACCCTCGGGTTGCTGCATATAGATATCCCTACCTTCTTCAAGGTAACCGTTTAGAAAAACGGTTTTGACATCCATCTGCCAGATCTCGAGGTCCATATGCGCAGCTATGGCAAGGAGTATCCAGATGGATTTGAGCATGGCTATGGGTGAAAAGGTTTCGTCATAGTCAATGCCCTCTTTCTGACTATAACCCTTTGTCACCAGCCTGGCTTTAAAAGTCGTAATCTTTCCATCCGCTCCTTTCTTTCTCTTGTATACCCATTTGCACCCTATGGCCCTAAAGTCATCCGGCAAATCAGTTTTTTGGTATACATCCATAGCAGTTATGGATTCAATTTCAAAATCCATGGCGATATGCCATTTTTCAACATCCTTGTCCTGCACTGCCTCTTCGTATGTCAGTGGGCAAGAGTCCTCATGTCCGTCTTCCGGGCTCAAGTCCGAAGACTCACCTTCGAATATATACCTTTCCGGCTGGAAAATAACTCTCCCACTACGACGAGGCATCGGTGCCGTGTCAATAGTAGGTGCAGTAACTTATGGTTCTGCACCTTGCACTGAAGAACGTGTCTATGATGTTGTACCTCTCACAGGTGCACCCACATCTACACGTTCCCCTTCCCTTGGAATTACATTCTCGTTTTCAATTTCTTGAAGAATTATAACACTCTTTGACTTGTGTTTATTCACATACTCGTCCTTCAAGAATCTAGCGTTGGTGCTAACAACGACTCTCTGACTCTCTGAACAGTAAAAGTAACAACCTTTCGTTTGCCTGGGATACCCTATGAACAAAATTACTTTTGACCTGCTTTCTAACTTATCAGGTTCCTTTCGACAGTACGTGTGCCGGACAGCCCCATGCTCTAAACTTGCACAAACATGGTTTGCGACCAAGGAAGAGCTCAGAAGGCGTCTTAGGAACTGATTTAGAAGGCACCACATTTAACACGTAAGCTGCTATTTCCAATGCGTAGCCCTAAAACAAAATTGGTAAGTTTGCATAACTCATCATTGATCTTACCATCTCTAGAAGAGTCCTATTTCTTCTTTCAGCTACACCATTTTGCTAGGGAGTACCCGGTGCAGTCCACTGGGATGTAATTCCTTTATCTGACAAATACTGCAAGAATTTGTTACCGAGGTATTCGCCACCGCAGTCAGATCGCATGGACTTGATAGTTTCCCGACCTTCTTTTATACTTCTGCCTTGAACTCTTTGAATTTCTCAAAGCATTCAGACTTGTAGCAAAGCAGGTAAACATATTCGTACCTTGAGTAATCATCAATGAAAGTGACGAAGTACTCGTACCCTCCACGAGCCTGCGTGGACATAGGTCCACATAAGTCAGAATGGATCAATTCCAACACTTCCTCTGCTCGAGACTGACTAGCCTTAAAAGGCCTAGTTGAAATCTTGCCCTTGATGCAGGATTCGCAGACTTGATAGGGTACAGCCCGGACCAAGTCCAATGTACCGTCATCTACAAGTCGTTGAATCCGCTTCAAGCTGATGTGACCCAGTCTCAAGTGCCACAGATATGTGAGATCCTCATCAGAAGAAGTAAGTTTTTTCTTTCTAGGATTATCAATTACGGATGAATTACATGCAATACTTGCGGAAGACTTATGATTACAGTTAATAACATAGAGAGAATTATTTAGCATCCCACGACAGATAACACCGTTATTACAAATGATAGAAACACCACTATAAAAAATAACTGAATATCCATCAACATAAAGTTTGGAAACTGAAATAAGGTTTCGCTGAAAATCCGGCACGTACAAAACATCTCTCAAAGTTAAAGCAGAACCATCAAAGTACAAGGTGAAATCTCCAATGGCAGCTGCACTCACTTGTGTTGCGTTCCCCATTGAGATGTAACCTCGTCATTCTTCCGCACCCTCCTCGGTGTGAACCCCTGCAAAATGTAACAAACATGATCAGTAGCTCCAGTATCCACTACCCACGAATGAGTAGAAACCGATGCTAAACATGTTTCCGTTACAAATGCAAATGACGTATCTTGTCTTTTAGCATTCGGACAATCTACCTTTCCGCATCCAGCACACCTCTTCTTCTTTGGAGTGACCTTAACCCTCTTCACCTTCTTTGACTTGCTTTCACTGTCTGCTTTCTTGAGCTTGATTTCAGCACCGTCATCTCCAACCTTAGAGGTTGTCGATCCAATACTAGAAGCAGTCAGAATAGGCATCCGTGCTCGTATGGAAGATTTCTCCACCACAAGGTCCTCAAGTAGCTCATGCAGAGCATACTCTCCCCTCGCAGCAGCAACCACCTTAAAGTCATAAAAGGAGTCCGACAGAGAGTTCAGGGTGATATCAATCTCGCCTTGCGCACTGATATTACCACCCCGCACAGTGAAATGTCTCATGAGATCAATCATAGACATCATGTGCTCTGTCACCGAACTATCTTCAACCATCTTCTTGCACACAAGATCATGCACAAGTTTATAGTTAATAGTCCGCTCCACGTTGCCATAGGCTATCGAGAGTTCCTTCCAGATCTCTCCAGCCCTTTCGAGATACTCATACTTGTGCCTTAATTCTCTAGACAGGGAACCCGTGATGAGCCAGAAGGCAAACTCATCAGCATCCTCCCATCTTTCATAAAATTCAAGCTCAAGTTTGCAGACCTTATCACGAGTACGCAACAGTGGATCCATGAAAAGAACGTATGCTTGATTTTTCAAATAAAGGACGTGTTTGATGAAAAAACTCCATTCAGGGAAGTTTGGACCAGTTAGAGGATTGAGAGCAAGTAAATGATCAACAGTAGATATAGACATATCTGAAACAATAAAGATTCTTAAATAAGAACATACATGTAGAACTTTGAAAACAAATGCATTGAAAACCTTTTAATAAATCAAATACAAATGTTTTCCACTAATTGCCCAAGAGTTCCCACCGCAAGCTACACTCGTAGACGTTTACGATGTCACCCTCAACCAGAACTGCGGGTTTTAAGCCCCAATCATTTAATTTCACTACCATGTCAGGAACCTTTTGACAATAGAAATTAATAATTAGTGAAAACCATAGACCAAGCCATCTCTCAAGAACAGGATGCAATTCTTGCATTATATTCGAAGATGCTTCTAAGCCATTAACCACAAATTTAACTCCGGCCAAAAGAGACAGTTTAGCATGGCACGTAACCATACCGCACAACCCTTAAAACTTTTGTTATCTATAATTTCAATCAATCCTAGAATACTTATGAAAGAGATCTAGGCAAGCTACACTCGTAGACGTTTACTAGAACGAGAGATACACTTACAGCCCATAACCGCTTTGTGGAGGTTGATAAGTTCATTATTTCACTCACTTATCTATATTATATTTATACTATTTTATGTAGTTTTATTGAGTTTTTATATATATTTTATGCATGAATCAATATTAGGTGGTATTAGGCGTATTTTGGTATCTGTGCAGGTTTTTGAGCCTAAACTCACGAGAAAACCGTTCCGAAAGCAGTGACGTGTAAGAGTAGCAGTGAAGAGTTTTTCCACAGGAGTAATTCGGGCCATTGGCGCATGGCAATGGATTATGCTTTGAGTTAGATCTCCAACGCAACTGGAATCGGGTCAATCGGAGTTCGGAAGAGGAAGTTATGGCCAAAACCGTGAGACCGTGCAGAAGGGGCGAGAAGCTGCGTCGACAAACGCCAATCATCATCGATCGACGGCGATTTGGTAGCCTCGTCGATCAACGGGGATGCCGCGTCGATCGACGTGGACCTGTTGGCGCGGGAAATTGGCTGAATTCGAGTTTTTTCATATCTTTAGCCCTAGTTTTGATTTGATACACCTCCACCTCTATATATAACTTTGTAAATTCGATTTTTCAGAACCCCGCAAGAATTCCCAATCATTCCTCATTCCAGATTTCAAATTTTTTGAGATTCCAAGATTTTTTAGGTTTATGTTTGAAGACATATTTTTGTGGGAAGACATTCAGACCCAAGTTTTTATGCAATTCAGGTTTTATCTATCTATGATGAATATTACTATGAATATGTGTAACTAATCTCTTCCTCAGATTCTAGGGTTTCGAATTATCAATGTATACATGTTTGATTAATTGAATTATTTTCCCTTTCCCTTCGTAGTTTGTGAAATCTGTGCTTATTCATAATCTTGATTTGCTGATCACATCTTAGGATTATCTAGTTGATTATTTGAGACGTAACTGTGATAGTTTTCAATGGAAAGAGATTTTCACAATATAATCTGATTTCTTGTCGTAACTGAAGGAGATCGATTGTAGGGATAAATCTGTAGATCTTTGGAGTTAGTTAATTTATCTTGAGACCGAGCGGAGATAGGTAATTAATTAATCTACTTTATGAATTGTCAAACAAAGAAGTTCATAATATTTTTCTGATGTTTCACTACGAAGAGGAATTAAAATTGGGAATTAATCAATTCATTCATCCATGTCATACTTGATAGGTAGATCTCCCAAGAATCTGTGCTCTTCTTATTTGAATCCAAAAGCCTTTTAATTTCCTGTTTAATTTTCATTAGCAAGTATTGCGATTTTCAAAACAACCAAAACTTTTTAATTGATTTTCCTGACCAGTATTTTGAGAACTTATGATTTAGTACTTAAGGTTTTTCGTTGCTTCATTCCCCTGGATCGATAACTTTAGGGTTTACAAATTTATTTGCCACTATTTCTATAATTAATCTTTAGAAATTACAGTGATCAAATTGGCGTCGTTGCCGGGGAGTGAACAGAATTAATCTTACTATTAAATCTGTGATTGAAATACTGATTTAGGCTGTAATTTTCGTATTTTCTGAAATTTTTGCTCGCATTTTCGTATTTTACGTCGATCGACGCTAATTTTCGTCGATCGACAGAGTTGTTTTCCTTTCGTCGATCGACGCCACATCTCGTCGATCGACGCTGTATTCCTTTTTCAGAATTTCAGTTGTTTATTTCAGTTCGTTTCATTTTATTTTCAGTTTTACCTCACTACCTCCTTTGTTGTACAGGTAGTGCATGAGTACAAGAGCTAGAGGAAAAGACCCGCTTTATTACTATCCGGACATTGAAGCCACTTGCAGAAAGATCCGAAGGAATAAGCGTGCTCAGGAAAGCTCAAGTAATCACACGATGGAAGATAACGTACCACCGCCTCCACCAGTGCTAACTGCAGAGGAGCAGGCTATGCTTCTCCAAGAAGTCCAAGCTATGAGGGCGCAAATCCAACAATACAATCTGGAAAGAGACCTCGAGAGGAACAATCCGAATGGAAGGGATCTTCGCCATAACCCACTGTTTGATGACAATCCCGACATTGAAGAGGAAGACAACCAGGATCCTGCAGAGGAATCTGACGATGAGGAAGAAGAGGAAGCCATGCAGAATCGGTATAAACCTCGGTTCAGGGAGACAGACTTCAGGATTGGCATCAATGCCAATAATTTTGAGCTAAAGACCGGATTGGTGCAGATGGTGCAACAAAATCAATTCGGAGGAAGGGCTACTGAGGACCCCTATGCGCATTTGGATAAGCTCATTATGCTCTGCAACACTGTCAAAATTGGAGGAGTCAGCAAGAGTGCCATCCGAATGCGTCTGTTCGCATTCTCTCTGAGGGATAAGGCACAATCATGGTTCACCGCACTAGACAAAGGAAGCATAGACACATGGACCGAATTGAGGAATGAGTTTCTAGGGAACTTTTTCCCTCCGAATGTTATTAGGCAAAGACGGAAAGAAATCATCAGGTTCGCTCAAAGGCCTGACGAGAGCTTCAGTGAGACATGGGAGAGATTCAAAGAGCTATTGAGATCTTGCCCCGGACATGGCTTTCCGCTAGGAGAACAAGCAGAAGCATTCTACGAGGGACTCAATGAGAAGACCGTCAAGTTGGTGGACACCACACTGGGAGACACCATCATGACGAAAAGCGGAAATAAGGCCATGGAGTTCTTCCAAAAGATGGCCAACAACACTCAACGGTGGTCCTCAAGCCGAACTCGGCCTGTGATGGCGGTCGAGAAGGAGAAAGAAAAAGTTGCCGAGCAACCTGATTTGGCAGCCGAGCTGAAAAAGCTTAGGGAAGAGTTTGCTAATCTGAAGCAAGAGAAAACAGTTGCTGCAGTTGAAGCAGTGCAGGGTCCAACAGAGGAAGGCAATGCTGAGGTAAATTTCATTCAAAGGGGCGGTTATCAAGACAACTACTGAGGAGGATACCAACAACACAAACAGCAGAATAACCAGCCCTATACCTACAATCACGCAAGGAATCACTCTGGATTCTCTTACGCAAACCCTCAAGCTGCAGAGCAACCACCACCAGGATTTGCCGTACAAGAAGGAGCAATAGTGGAGAAGAAGAAGCCAAATCTCGAGGAGATTTTGGCTAAGTTCATGGAAGGCTCCACTGATACTGTAGCCAAGTTGAAGCAAGAATCGCAGCGTGAATACTAAAGTGGACCAGGTGCAGAAGCATGTACAAATCATAGAAACCCAGGTCAGCCAGATCGCCGATGCCCTCGGAGCCCAGCACAAGCCAGGGCAACTTCCGAGCAACACTCAGATGAACCCCAAGAATCAGAATCAGAGGAACCAAGTGAATGCCAACGACCATATCATTGCAGATGGCTGACAGATCGGTGTCCTACCCAAGAGGCATCGTGGAAGACGTACTTGTGAAGGTGAAAGACTTCATCATTCCAGCAGACTTCGTGGTGTTTGACATGGAAGAAGACCACAACATCCCGCTTATCTTGGGGAGATCTTTCTTGAAGACTGCTGGAGCATTGATTGACATTCGAGACGGCAAACTGACGTTCCGAGTTAATGACGAGTCGGTCACCTTCCCCATCTACAAAGCAGTGCAGAAGCGTAATGAAGGGAGCTACCAGGAAGAGTGCCACATGATCAATTGTTCAAATCCGGTGATTTCCTCTCCCTTTCCTTCTCTTAAAACTGATCCGAACTTTCTGGAGAACTGCAAACTACACTCTTTGTGTTTGTCTTCCGATTTGGATAAGGCGAACGATGAGCTTATGGATTTGGTAAAGGAGCTGGATGTACCCGAGAGAATGACACATGAAAAAGAGAACAAACGGGAGCGATTTCCAAGTAGACGCAGCCAAAAAAAGAAGGGAAAAAGTGGAACTGCCTCCACGTCGATCGACGCATACCATGCGTCGATCGACACAGCCTAAGGACCCACATCGATCGACGTGATAGTCATGTCGATCGACGCACAAAAGAAGTCGAACACGGAGAGTTCATCGGCAGAAGCAGCGCGACGTAGAAAAGGGATTGCGGCAGTTTCACCCATGTCAACCGACGCATATCGGGGAAAGCTGAAATCTAACTCTGATCAGCTGGTTCTGGAACTCAAGATGCTTCCGGCACACCTTAGGTATGGGAAGTTGGAAAAATTACTACGAGTTCTACGGAAGTACAAGTCCGCCATTGGGGGAACATTGAGAGACATCAAGGGGATCAGCCCCTCATTTTGCACACACAAGGTCCTTCTGGAAAAAGACACCAAGAAATGGGGGATGCAAGTTATCAAGAACAAAGATGGAAAGGAGGTCGCAAAAGGACCTGCCTGGACCCGACCTCCCTTATGGTGATTAAAGACTCCGGGGGATAAAAAAGTTGATGTCTGAGATCAACTACCAGGTATCGTTCCCTCTTTTGTCTGATTTTCAAACTTATTCCACTCTTCGAGTTGGAAATAAGTTTGGGGGGATGTGGACAAGAGATGGAACGTCCTATCTTTTATTTATTCTGCTTTCTGTCTTTAATTTTTCGTACCTTTCTATTTTATGCTATTTTGTGGGGAAAAATTTTGAGTTTTGAGATAACCTGAACGAGATTGTGAGATTAGAATTGATTGAGGGTTGAGTATTGAATTGATTGAGATTGTGGTTAGATACCTATGAATGTAGAATACTGCATGATAGGACTGATTTGACACTTATACTTGCATGATGATTGAGCTGATTTGAAATTGACTGTGGAAGAAAATTTTTAAATCCTTGTGTGAGAATTTGAGCCTTTATTTTGTTTGATGTGAGATTCACATGTGTGTTTTGATTTCTCTAGAACTTGCCTATTTTCTGTGTTGAGACTGCATAGTGTACACAAGTTTAGGAAATGATATTAGGCCATCTTTGTTAACCCAATATCCTAAACACTGTCCTTTCACAATAAAATTTTCCCTAGTTAGCCATTTTGAGCCTGTACAGTTTTTCTTTCCTTGTCTATGAGATTAAGAAAAGTATTGTCTCACTCGTGTCTTGAGTTGTGGTGAAAGATATGTTAAATTAGTAGTGAAAAGATGTGTGAAAAAGAATCTCAAAGAAATAATTAGAATTCTCATAAGCTCTCTGAAAAGAAAGGAATACAAAATTATCGAAAAGATCATAAGAGATTCAAAATGAGCTATAAAAATATATATATATATATATATATATATATATATATATATATATATATATTGTGAGTTTGTTGATGTATATGAGGAGATAAGGTGGATGATTATAGATAGTGGTTGAAGATGTTGAGAGTCATGAACTCAATTGATTTAGTCACTTGGCCATATTTCCCTACCTTATCAGAAAAAGCCTACGTTACAACCTTTCGAAAGTCCTTTTTGATTCTAGACTTGTGTGCACATTCTAGCAGTGGAGATATTAGAAAATCTGCAAGCCTATGGCAGAAATTTCTTCATACATGTTGTTGAGTGCTTTCATCTTTACTTTAAACACTTGAGAGTTGAGCGATACACTTCCTGTGAGTTCTTCCACGGTTGATGAATTTTCTTTCTCTTTCAAATTGCTTGTGGGTAGTGGATTCTTGGTTCTCGACTGTGATGAATCTTGTGAGGCATTGCACTTTAACCACATGATCTTTTGATTTCTTTCTTGCCTATTGATTGAGGACAATCAAACGTTCAAGTTTGGGGGATTTGATAAGTTCATTATTTCACTCACTTATCTATATTATATTGATACTATTTTATGTAGTTTTATTGAGTTTTTATATATATTTTATGCATGAATCAATATTAGGTGGTATTAGGCGTATTTTGGTATCTGTGCAGGTTTTTGAGCCTAAACTCACGAGAAAACCGTTCCGAAAGTAGTGACGTGTAAGAGTAGCAGTGAAGAGTTTTTCCACAGGAGGAATTCGGGCTATTGGCGCATGGCAATGAATGATGCTTTGAGTTAGCTCTCCAACGCAACTGGAATCGGGTCAATCGGAGTTCGGAAGAGAAAGTTATGGCCAAAACCGTGAGACCGCACAGAAGGGGCGAGAAGCTGCGTCGACAGACGCCAATCAGCATCGATCGACGGCGATTTGGAAGCCTTGTCGATCGACGGGGATGCCGCGTCCATCGACGTGGACCTGTTGGCGCGGGAAATTGGCTGAATTCGAGTTTTTTCATATCTTTAGCCCTAGATTTGATTTGATACACCTCCACCTCTATATATAACTTTGTAAATTCGATTTTTCAGAACCCCGTAAGAATTCCCAATCATTCCTCATTCCAGATTTCAGATTTTTAGAGATTCCAAGAGTTTTTAGGTTTATGTTTGAAGACATATTTTTGTGGGAAGACATTCAGACCCAAGTTTTTATGCAATTCAGGTTTTATCTATCTATGATGAATATTACTATGAATATGTGTAACTAATCTCTTCCTCAGATTCTAGGGTATCGAATTATCAATGTATACATGTTTGATTAATTGAATTATTTTCCCTTTCCCTTCGTAGTTTGTGAAATCTGTGCTTATTCAT
>JAPKLW010001186.1:0-27703 GCA_026898455.1 Plectranthus barbatus
CAATGTAACGTGGCCCCAAATTGGGAAGGTCAGTTGGGGGCGTTACACTTTATGATTAATCTTAATTCTTAAAACATATAAATCCTACGTAGTTCTATTTTAAAATATTAGATATTCGAATATGCAAATACAAAATGATAATTTTAAAACTATAATAAATTATATAAAATTCATCAAATTTAGCTTTGTTCTCTCCCTTTATATATATATATAACAAAGATTTTACTTTGATTTCATTTCATGATAGCAAATAAATTATAAAATGTGTTTTGCTATTACCGAGGGCAACATGTACTATGGTTATTATGAATAAAATAATATAGTTTAAGAATAAATAATATTGATATATAAAATTTTAATTATTTTTTCCGTTTAGAAATCCTACTAAAAGTAATGTTACAAAATAAGAAAAGTAGTAAATAAATAAATAAAATATATTATATATATGCTTATATAATGAATTGATTCAATCTAAAAAAAATTCCAATTTACTAAGTGCAATAAAAAAGGAATGTCAATGATGAATTAATGATATTAAACTAACTACATATATAATATATTTAGATACATTTCTAATATACTTTACAAATTATAAATCTTTATAAATAGATAGAAATATAATACAGAATGAGTAATATATATATATATATATATATATATAGAGGAGGGATCATGTAAAAAAAAATTCCCCTATGAGAAAAAAGAATGAATTATGTCCATCAGATCTAAAAAAAAAATCAATGGCTAATATGCAAACAAGCAATGATTAGAACACAATCAAGCAGCAAAATAATCAAGCAACAACTAAAGCACAATCAAGCAACATTGTAATCAAGCAATGACCTGAATACAATCAAGCAATGACGTGAAAGCAATCAAGCATCTTTCTCATTTTCTCACGTTAACGTTTTTCTCACGGGATCCGCTCCCTATATATATATATATATATATATAGAAACACATATATGAATTTAGAATTTATTCAAATGATATACTGGACAAGTATATCATTCATATTAAAAATCAAATAAATTAATTATTTGATTGATTAAAGATAATTTCATATGACAATGATAGTATTTTTAAAAATGGTAGGAGTTTTAATTTAATATTAGCCTAAAATTATGCCCTAAATTTTGATTATATATAATATAAACAGACTAAATTAATAAATACCACAATATATTTTCATTGTTTTTCAACATTCATATTCCAATTCTGAGTTGATTCATTTTGATTTCTTCTTCATCCTTTAAAAGTTTTGGCTTCGATGATTCAAACCATCACATAGAAAATTGTTGATTGTTCAAGATTACAATTTTTTTATTGAATTTTCTAGAAGATACAGTATAATTGTTATTATAGCCATACATTGGAGTAGTTTTGTAATATACACCATAAATATTGATTGTTAAACTATAATCATATAGTGTTTCTTGATCTACACTACTATTTAAGTGTTCTTATAATTTTTTTTTTTATTTTAGTTGTTTTTATATAATCCTAATATTGATGTTATCAAAACTATTGACCATTCATTGTTTTATAATCGTATTATATTTTATTCATATTGATCTCGATGAATTAACTTTACATTTTTGTATTATTATTCAAGCAATTCATTAATAATTAAAAGCGAAGATTATACTTTTTAATTTGAGCAAAATTATTTGACAATAATAAAATATTAATGTATGCAATATACACTCATGAATTTACCACTATTTTTTATATTTGTGCACTATCTCAATTTATTAAATAACTCATTATCGTGTATGTAAATTATTGAAAATTGTTATTGAATGATTAGTGGTAATATTTAACTATTTATTTTACTTTTAGTTTTAGAAAATATAATAATAAATAATATCAATTGTAATTTATCTTTAGTAACTATTATGATATTAGTCGAAATAGTTTTATTTGGAAGATATAATTAAAATTTTAGTATTTTTATTATTCAAGGACATGTAAGAAATTTTTTTATATTTAGATATAATATTAAATCATTTTCAAATTAATTATTCATAAAAATATCAAATATAATATCTCATATATATATAAACAATATATTAGTATATGTTATTATAACTTTATGACTTACACATTGAAAATATTCATATAATTTATTTATACTCAAAATAATATTATTTTAATATAAATAATTAAGCTTCCCACGCATTGATGGGTGCAATACTTGTAAATTTTATAAAATAAACATGATTTTAAAACAAAAGTATGTGTTGGTATTAAAATCACTCACCTCTTAGCTATATTGAAGCTTTACTTCCTATAATTCTTCTCAAGCCTTTTATCTCGGGTTAGGACCTTCAAAATTAAAGAACAAGTCTTTGTATTATATTCAAATGTAACCCCAATGTAAGGTCTAAATTATATCTTAATTATCAGTGCTCTTATAATTGAAATTCGACGAAAGTAAGAATTGAAGTTCAAGGAATTTAAAATATATGAATTTGAGTGACAATATGAATTGATTGGAACTTGAACGCCAATATAGATGAATAAGAATGAGGCTAAAAATATTTACCAAGTATAATAAGTATATAAATTTATTTACTAATAGTATAAAGCTTAAAGTGTTATTTAATTAAATTATTAGTCATAATTCCAAACATAATAATCTAGAAAAAGCGGTAGCAGCTACTTTGTGGTTATTTAACTTTTTTTTTTTGCAATTACTTAATATTTTTTGTATTTAATGGATTTAATAATATGTGCAATATGTTTTTGCATAAATTAAATATTTTATGTATGATTCTTTTATAAATATTAATTTTTTTATTTTTTTATTAAATTAAATAAACATTATAAATATTATTTATCTACTTATATATCAAAGAAAATAAGTTCACTATAATTATAAATATGAAACTTTCTCACTCAAAAATATCACATCACATTAACATAAATTCATTTTTATTTTAGTTTAGTATTGGTATTTGTTGGTGGCCCGAACCGGATTCGGCCCATCAAGAATATCAGGCCGAAGCCCAGCAAAGGGTCGACAACACTGCCAGCCCAATAAAGTCGCGATCAAGACCTACCACGACAAAGAGCAATTCGATCAATCTTAAGAGCAGTCCGATTAGCATCAAGGAAGGTACAAATGGCGTCAAGGGTAGTTCGACCAGGATCTTAAGCGGCTCGATCAACAGGAAGGGGGCCTTATATAGGAATTGCGAACTACTTCAGCAATCGCTCAACGGTCGAAAGTGGTCAACAGGCGCACAACGTCTACCTTGCGAGGATTTCGGAACCGCCTAACCACCACGTAAAGGAACCATCCCGAGATTCATGGAAGTAGCTCCAACGGAAAAGAAGAGGTCGCGGAAACCCTAGAGTGTAGTCGCCTCCTATAAATACTTCCTCAACGCATCGAAAAAGGGAGAAGCAAATAGAGAGAAAAAACCTACCTCTACATTCTTTTATTTAGAAAAAGCTGATAGATCGTTTTCTTTGTTCTTTAGAATAGTCAGTCCATCCAAATTCACGCTCAGTTTATTTATCTGTAAATTTTCTGTAAATCTTCATTCACATTTGTTATGCTATTTTCTGCTTGGCGCGTTCACTATTCTTTGGGCTCCAGTTTCTGAATAATTGTACCGCAACAGTATTCATGAACAATAATGAGCATTTCAACAAAATCATATTTCACTCATATTTTTTAAGAATAATATGTACAATATTTTATAAGCTAATCTTGCAAATTAAACTGATTTTTTAAGTTTTGTGCTTTATTAATTTTTTTTTACTTTTATAAATTTACATAAATATGTATTTGGATGAACAATATTGAGCAAGATTTATACTATAAATATATTAATACATTGATAAATAAACTGAAGTATAATTTTGAATGATTACTAAATATATAATTTTGTTAATTATATTTAGTATTGTAAAGCAAAACAAAAAAGATATTTGATTCAAAATTATGAAACATACGGGTGTAAACATAATTTGCACTAAACTATATAGCTCATTCATAATTTAGTTAGATATCTATATATAAAAATTGATTGAAGACTAATTAAGGTAATATTTAATACACAAGCACACAATCACACACAAGTTAAATAGAGCAAATTATTAAATAAATTGCAAATGGTTCTTTCTTTAAAATAATTGTCTTGTAAGGGACAAGTTGGGCCTTTTCTGCGGCTGGTGCGGTAGAAGGAATCAATGCGATTAAGTGGAGCGAACTTTTAACACTCTTTGTTCAAGAATTAGTGGACTGCATTGGGTCTATGAGCTATTGTAAATGTGGTTATGTGACAGATGCATTTAGTTATATAATACAAAAGATAAATTCTCAGATGAGACGGTTTCATCATTTTTATTGTGAGACGAATTTAATAATGTATTCAATATATTTAAATGATGTATTTTTTAATTGCAAATGATGTATTTCTTAGTTACAAATAATATAATTTTTTACACAGAAAAAAAATATAATGATGTATTTAATTTATTGAAATGATGTATTTTTTTATTGGAGAATTGTTGATTCAGGACCCAAAAGATAGTTAAATTGTCAATCCAGGACCCGAAAGATGATCTGTCAATCCAGGACCCGAAAGATCAAACAATTCTCAATCCAGGACCTCAATATCAGGTCCTGGATTGAGAATTGTATGATCTTTCGGTCCTGGATTGAGAATTTTTGTGATCTTTCAGGTCCTGAATTGACAATTAATCTTTCGGGTCCTGAATTGACAATTAAACTATCTTTCGGGTCCTGAATCGATAAAACTCCTTTTTTATTTTAAATAATGTAATTTTTTAAAATAAAATAATATATTTAACTTATTAAAATAATATATTAAGATTCGTCTCATAATAAAAAAATGGTGAGACCGTCTCTAACAAGGGCGGAGCCACCCCAAGATTGGGGGGCTTCCGACCCCACGAAGCTGCCAATTCTTTTCTTATATATGTATATGTATAAGACGAATTCTTCAGCCAACCCCTCTACACTTAAGTCTTGCTCATATTCTAAACAAAAGATATTTACGAGCCACTTAAAAATTCTAGGCCCATTGGTTCTAAAATATTTGGCCCAAGTTCAATTAAATAATAAAACCCTTGACACCTTATTTATTCATCTATACCATACAGTTCTCAATTAGACATTTTGCAATTTTTCTTCAAATTTGACAGCCGAAACGCTCTTGGCTCATAAATTCGCCACGTAGTCTCTATATTCGTATTCAGCGCTATTAATGACAAGTAATTTATAAACTATGATATTTTTTTAAATTTCAAATTTTTATTATTGGTTGTAGTTATTAATGTAAATTGTTGATTATTATAAATTTATATATAATCTTAAATCTTTATTATTGAAACGTTTGGTGATTATTTAGGAAAAAAATACATTAACATTTTTTCCTAATTTGATTCCAAATCAACGGTTGAGAGTTCAATTCATTTGACTTTTAATGATAAAGATAATACTATTGAAAGTAGAATAACTTAATGATATCACTAACGATCCGATATTGTGGAAATCAATTGATAATTATCATATTGATATTAGAAATAAATTAAGAGATGATATTTGGCCAAAAGCCCTTGTCAACCATATGGGCTTATCCTACGATTAAATTTAGTAAAATTTACGGAGATATCAATTGTCTCATCCTTATAGTAACTAAGTATCAAGTTTATTTTCATTATAATTAATGTTAAAATTTTGAATTTTATACTATTTATGTTTAATTATTTTAAGTTAATTTTTTTTGCACTATATCGACAAAGCGGAGCACAGCCCCCACGACTATAAAATCCTGAATCCGCCACTGGTCTCTAAGGAGACCAACTCAATACAAAATGGTGGTCTTAATTTAGAGAAGGAGTATCCATATCATGGATGCGAGACTGAAAAATGAAGACGTGTACTAGCTATGTATGAAGTGTTGGGATAAAAAATATAAAAGATGGGATGGACGGGCTCAAGAAGTAAAGGTAAATATTTTCCTTCTTTTTTTCTTCTCTAGTTGATTAATGATAATATTGATGATATTGTTTCTTTCTTTCTTCCTATAGTGAGAGTCACAGTGGAGAAGGGGAAAGATTGATTCGTAGGGTGTGTATATTTCTTCCTTACTGTAAGAGGGCGTTGCAACGTGTCGTTGCAGTTCAACCAGTATATGTTTATATGTGCAGTCAATTCTCTAAATTCCAAGATTACAGTGGGGTTAGTGTTACAAATACTCTCTCTATATATATAAATTATTGTTGATGAATTTCGTAATATTGCAGGGAATATTCACAGCCAAAAATATGGAAATATGTCAGCAAACATTACCCGTCAGACCCAATTCTACTCCCGAATCATGCAGTGTTCATCATCGGTTATACGGATGATTATTGGATCATAAAAAATAGCTGGGGAGAACAATGGGGAGAAAATGGGTACATGCTCCTCGAGAAGAATACCGAATTCGAGTTAGGGGGTGTGCAACTTATATTTTTAGCCAAGTTTTTATCCTCTAATTTTCTAGAGGTAAGGGAGTAGATTTTATTGATGTCTGGTGTTCCGAATGACTAATTTATAAGTATTTTGTCTTTGTCTAACAGGGGCAGCACTGCACAAATATTGTTTAATACTTGGTCAAAAGACTCTTGTTTTGATAGTGCGAGAGAGTTGGTGAGTTTGATAAACCAATCTACTGCTATTGCTCGCTTTAAGACCGAATCACTTTGAATACAATTTGCTAAAGTTGCTAAAGTTACCAATTAGCAAGCTATATTTTTGTGAATTACTTCTATCTTGAAAAAAGTTTGATTAGTTATTCCTAGCTTGTTGGAAACTAAATTGTTGTCACTAACAAAATGATAATAACGAGATCATTCACATCTAAATTGATTTTTTTCATGATTTGCTTGTCATTTCAATGATTGGGAGAATGAAACATGATTTGGACCAATGGATTCTGGATTCAAATGAGGGGCATAAGACTTTCCATACCACCTTGCTTGAAGTGTTCATCAACATTAATTTAGGCAACTTCTTAAATATGTAAATGTAAATTCTAAAAGTGTGCTTGTATGCATTTACTAATCAATATAAATAAGTTTTAAACTTCTAGGGGCCAAGATCATAGTTTAATACGAATTAGACGTTGCAACAATATTAATTTCGCTAAATAACATTATTTATCAGTATTATAACCATTCGACAAAGATTATTAATTTCACACGTGCATCTTGCTCCTCCAAGAATGGTCATCATACTTGTCAAGCCATTATAATATAAACCATCCAGAATCTAATTCAGTCAAAGGCTGTTTTGTTTTGTTCAAGTCTTCATGTTAAGGCCAAAATAAGGGTATTTATATGTGACATTGTGCATGTGAAACCTGTTAATATGTAGTATTAATCGATCTCATGGATAGGATAGCTAATTATATATCTGGGTCAAATTAGTAGATTATGATCCTAGCTATATTTACACAAACCATGATGATCGATGAATAATTGTGACTTGTGAGTGATCTTCAAGTTGAAGTGCCAAGCCATGAACAACACAAAATATTCATGAGAAAAAACATTAATGTATCAAATCTAAGTATAATATCAGTGACAACATCAAGGATACATATTACATACATATACACATTAGAGTTTAGTCTACTTATTCCTACATATTAGCTTCAAAATATTCATTAGAAAAAGCTAAATGTATGATCAAATCTGACAGAGCTTCAAACATACATATATTTAAATTAGAGTTTAGCTTACTTATTCCTAAGTAAACCATTCACCACGGTTTCAGATTCTTGAATATAATCGAAACTCAACAATAAAAAATAAAGAAGAAAAATTGGCTTATTTAATACTCCATTTGTCCCACTTCATTAGTCCCTCTTTCCTTTTTCGTCCGTCCCACCAATTAGTCCCATTTCCTTTTTTGGCAAATAATTAAAGTAAATTAACATAATAAATGAAAATAATTTATTCCTTATCTAACCCAAAATGACCAAACTACCCCAAACCCTAAAAAACATTACCCCTTCCCTCCCCGCCGCACCCTCACCCTCATTTCTCTCCACCCATTTTCCGCCCCCGGAGGATTCCTTCAGTTAGGCCTAGTAGCTCCTTGTCGAAACCATCTTCCGACACATTCAGAGCCGTTGCCTCCTCTTCTGACTGCGACTGCGGCGATGGAGGCGGCCGTGGCGACACAATTTTCTTGAGCTCTTGCTGCAAGCCCTCCTTGCCGTTGCAGAGGCCTCTGTTGCCGAGGATTTCGAAGAGGTTGAATTTGGCAGTGGTTGTGTATTTGAGGTGGAGTTTGGGAGGTGGTTTCTGCGCAGGCGTTGATAGGACGTTTGTTTGGCCGAGGAAATGGGATTTGCGAAAGAGGGTTTGGAGATGGAAGGAAGCAGCCATGATTTTTGATTGTGTTGTTAAGAAAGAGGTGAGATAGAAAGAAAAGCGTAAGAGCGAGGTAAAATTTGCTCCTTGAGTCTTTGCTCCTTCCCTTTTTTTTCGTAGCCATCCCTTGTTTCCGACGATGGGCTAGTTGCCGTCGATGATGGGCTTGTTGCTTGCCGCCGACGATGTATCTATTGCTGCCGGAGGTGTAGAGATAAATATTATAGCTTTTCTCAAAAAATTTACCCTTTTGGTAATTTATAATACACTAATTATTCATTTAATACATTATTAAATTATTAAAACTGGTAAACATTGGTTCCTGTGCCCTTCCATAGGAGACTAATGGGAGTTTCTAGTTTCCAGAATTAACTTATTAAACAGAACTCAACAGAAAAGTCCAGAGTTTAATTTATTCCATATAAGATAGGAAGTCTTCGCCAAACAAACGTTTCAACGTCTCTTCTTCTGATTCTTCGTCTCTCTCAGCCCGAAGTCGAGAAGCTGCCCAAATTCGATAATTGAAAACATTAGGAAAGTCAAATAATGAAGAACCAGTGCTAATTCAGAACAAATCATCTCAAAAATATAAGAAAATGCAAACAGTTATTAAAACAAAGCTGGTTACCTTGTTCAACCATACGAGCTTGCAACTCACGAGTTGCCTTAACACTGGGAGGCCCAAACCCACGACCTCTAAAGGCAAAATTTATACGATCGGAAAATTCATCGATCGTCAGCGTGTTAGTAGAATCACGCATCGACCGATAATAGTTTTCTTTAAACGCCTCAAATCTGTCCAGTCTCTCTTTCTCAGAATCATACGTTTTTCCATATTGTTTGCACCAACTATCGAAAATCCTCTCCATGTTTTCGGCGCTTACTTCCTGAACAGGATTTGGTGATGTGCGCAGTCGCTCTTTGACTTCCGGAGAAACATACCTTTTTCCATGTTTTTTGCACCAAGCTTTGGAAACCTTCTCAATCATTTCCTGGCTTCGTGGTTTCATGGGAGTAAGGCAGCAGCGAAACGACGTTTTCTTCGTCGCTACCATCGCCATTTGGATTTCGTGGTTAGAGTTAGGGTTTGGTTTTGGGGGAGTAAGGTAACCAAACGATATATTTGCTATCGCCATTTGAATGAGTTAGGGTTGGAATCTTGTTTTTTATAGGCTGTCTTTTGGACACAAAAATCAGGCCCACATATGTTATTTATGTTTCTAGCCCATTCAATAACCATTTAATAATCATAATTATTTTGGGTTTGAAATATATTAAAGTTCAAAAATAATAATAATAATAATAATTATTATTATTATTATTATTATTAATTGTATTCGGCGAAATTTTAAAATGCGAATATTTAGGATGCTTGTAATGGTTTATATATTCCAGGCTTAAACTCAAGAACTTGGGTTTAAACTGTGGGGAATATAGTTCGGTCCAAATCGCTCAAACTAAAATTATTTGGTCGATTTGGTAAGTTAGTAGAGAAATTGGTCGTGTCTATGGGACCAGACCATATCATATACTCCCTCCGTCCCGGCTGAATTGTCTCAGGTTGACCGGGCACAATAACCAAGGAGTGTGAATGTAAAGTAAATTGAATGAAATTAATATTTTATTGTTGAGTGTGAAAAAGTTGTCTTTTTAAGTAATGGGACAATTGAGGTGGGACGGACGAAAAAGGAAAGTGGGACAATTGAGGTGGGACGGAGCGAGTAGTATAATACACTGTTAAAGTTGTGAAATCAGATATTTAGGTTGAACCGAACCGCTTACATTAATATCGCATTTCATTAATCTGTTGCCTTTTACATTTGTCCTCATCGCCTCTCTCTTTCCTCTTCGTCATCACCACCTCCTTCATTTGATTAACACTCTCTTTATTTTTTAAAATCAAATTTCAGTGCGTCTTGTAGTGGCGAAAACCATCTCTACCTTCTTTTTTTTTTCTTTCGCAAATAATTATAGCAAAAATATGAAATGCTCAATGATTTTTTTTCATTAAATCTATAATATCCCGAGTTTTATTAAGCGACTGTTAGCTTAAATAATTATTAAATAAAGGGGATTATTTATTTTTGCCCTTAAATTGTTCATTACTCAATTATCAACACTCATTGTTGCATGTATGTCTGTTTCATGAAAACAAAATGCCCATGAATACGTTTTAAGAAACCCTAAGCAACCATGCAGATGAAATTTACGTAGAAAACCCGTGCGCGATGAACTAGGGTTTTCAGTGTGTTTTGGGTACGTCAAAATCGACAACTTGCACCCGAGAGCTCCGTTTCTTTCACCGAGCTAGGGTATACTTGAAATTGATTTATAAAATTTATAGAAACAATCGGAATGAGATTTCGAGACCCGTGGAATATTTTATGATTTTTCGAACTATTAAGTTCGGGGTGAAAACGGAGAAATTCCAAAAATTGTGGAATTGAACCCACGGGTAGGATTCGTGATTTAGAGAATTTCCATGGATGTCCATTTTCTAAATTGGACAATGCATGTCAAATTAAGAAGCAATGAAGGTCGAATAACGGGGTTATTGCATGTAATAACGAATCCGGAGTCGCGACGAGTGGGAACGTGCCATGTGGCACTCCCCATCATTCTCACATGCCTCCCACGTGCCTTCAATCATGGTAGAGCTGAAATGCGGCGCAAGGGAATAGGATTCAGATCAGAAACGAGAGCAGCTCACTCCATTTCCCTCACTCCGCAGCCGTGCAACAGCTTCAACTCACCTCCTTCCTCGCAATTTTCTGACCAACCTGGTGAGATTCAGGCCGCAATTTATGAAGACAAAACGAAGATCGTGCTTCAAGCTTTCCATAGAATCCAGAAGCAGCCAATTTGGTTAAGGATCGCGAGAGTTACAACTCGATCTACAGGGCTTGTTGGTAAGCGATTTCGAAACCGTAACCCTCGTTAGAACTTCGTGAAAACGACGATGAACCTGTGAATAACTTATATATTCTTCTTCCTTATGACGGTAGGAAGCTTTTGGTAGTGTTGGATCTTCACCCCCGCCGACCGATCGCCGGAAAAACCGCCTGAAACGTCCAAGAAAGGTAGGGTTTCCTTCCTTTTTCTTCGTCTGCTGCAGCTTCGTGTTTGCATAGTTTCAAGGGTTGTGTTGCATTCTAGTCAGTTCCTAGTGTCGTATAGAGGAAGGGGGTGCGTCGGGAGTCCTTGGTTTGGCCGGAAATAGCCGGAGAAAACAGCCGCGTCGCGCAGGGTTGCGAGCTGCTGCTGTCGACGTGCTTGTCGATCGACGGAGTTGCCGTCGATCGATGGCTCGATCGACAGGGCTTGCGTCGGCGGCCACCGTCAATCGACAGAGCCGCCGTCGATCGACTTGGCCACGGCTGCGCCCTATTTTTGCATTTTCTTCGCCCGTTTTCGATCCGATTCGATTTATTTTCGACGCATGCTTAGTTATAACTCTGAATTGGATGATTATTTAACCATGGCTTGTTTTTCTGAAATGAGAAAGGTTGGATAAGTTCATGCATGTCCGATGTACGGGCAATGCATGTTGGGTGACTAGAATTATGTTTGTCTCGTCGTAAGACCAACCTGCCTTAGAATCTGAATTGTACGATAACATCAGCTCAGGTGCTGATTTATACCCTATAGATAATTCACCTAATTTGTGGTATCTCCTATGTTGTCAATTGAAGGAAACACAAGGTGACCGGAGAGCTTTTCAATCATGAATCCACATACTTGCGCTGTATTTGTAAGCATTTGAGGTGGGGACGATTTTATTCCTATTTTCACTTGATTTTGGGCTATAAGACCCACTTCTTGAAAAGCATGCAAATTGATTTGATTTTTAACTGATTGTCTATGCCAAAATGTTTTGATTTCATATTTGTTCCTCTGGTCAACCGTCGTTGACCAGGGAGATTGGTTTAACGAGGATAGATCCAGGTTTCGTGGGAACCTGCGCCAAGACTCTTAAACCCTGGGGGGCATCGATCCTCTTTTGTCTCGAGCCAAGCTCAAACTTGGTCACTCAATGGAGTATTGATACCTTCGGAGAAATAAGGAGAGACACACGTTGTGTCTTAAAGCGATCGTGGTCTCAATGCTGCGAGTCCTGAGACCAATGCACTAAACGATGACAGTGGGCTGAATGGTTCTCCATTTCCCACTGCTCATCGTGACTTGGAAGTTGACCAACTTCCGGTCACATAACGTTAAAACAGATATGTCTTCTTTTGTGAGAAAAATTGTACAATGCAAAATGTTTTGAAATAAAACACGGGCAAATACTTTCAAAAATCTCGTGGTTTATTTGTATGTGGCATAGCATTCATATTTAATCAGGTATATTTGTTTTCGGGTCATGTCCTCACGGGGTACGTTGTACTCAGCCCCTGTGCATTATCTCTAAAATGTGCAGGTTAGTGGCAGCGATGCGGATTCAATAATAATTGATAGGAGTGATCGCAAGTCGACTAGAGTATCGACAGGCTCGAGATTGATTCGAAAATTTTAAGTTCGAGCTCAAGTTTTCAAACTCGAGCTCAACACTGTGTCAAACTCATCCAGCTCGGCTCGAGTCGATCAAGCTCAATTTTTTAATTTATTTTAAATTTTAACAAAAAATTTAAATTATTTATTATTAATTGATAAATTTTTATATTATATTAAGCTCCATAAGACTCATGAACCTAGCTTGAATCGGAGCTCGACTCAGGCTCGAATAAGCTCGAGTTTGATAAGGCTCGCGAGTCTATCGAATTGAATATCATAAAACTCGAACTCAAGCGAAACTCGATTACTATCGAATCGATTTTTTAAAAAAATGAGCTGATTCCAAGTAGCTCGAGAGCTAGCTTGACTTATGTTCACCCATAACTCAATAGTACACCAGGACATATTTTACTACCATCATCACATTCGGGCCGGATACGTTTTCTTCGCTTGATGGATCTTTGGTTCACGGACAACCCGAATTTTCTCGCAATGCTTATATGTAATATTCCGAATTTAATTAAGCGATATTCTACTTAATTAATAATGTAAATAAAGTTTAATTTAGCAATTATTATTTTAATTGCATTTTTAGACGGAAAATTGAACCAGAGAGGACATGCAAGTTCGTTTCTTGTATATATTATACGGATGGATTCGTTTTGAGAAAACGTAAGTGGCCATGCTGCCATACTTTACGTGAATTTTATTAAATGCGACTAATTATTTTCTAAAGGAAAATAATAGCTTTTAAATTAATATCTCGCAACTGGAAGCTCTGATTGATTCGCCGAGCTAGAATATGCTAGAGAATAAAGTAACGAAGGATAGCAATCGATTGAATGAAATTCGGAGGAAATTGGAAAGGGCGGTAAATTATTGAGTTCAGAGTCAATTGTTGACTAACTCGATGGTTTTAAAAATTTACCAACGAGTTGGATTTACTTGATTAAGAAATACCGTGGATTTCTATTATTAAGTATGACAATGTGAGTCAAATTAAGAACCACAATAATTAATTGTCGGAGGAAAATACACGCGAGTTGAACCGGAGATCATGTGCGACAATTCTTCGTGGCGAAGATTTTCTACGTGGACATTTTAGCTTGGGCGGCTAGATGTAGCTGGGGCGGCATTGAAGTGATGTTGGCGGTGGAATATTTGATTTTTGGATCAAATTATCAAAACAAATTTCATTCACACAAATTACCCATTTCTCTCTTATTCCTCTTACCCCCGTACGCCTCTCCCCCACACTGCCACCTTTCACGCCATTTTCCGACCACCTCCGTTTGCCTCCAGCCAAGATATCACCACCCGTAGAAACCCGTGTTGCAAGGAATCCAAGGAGCTTGAGAATGCTCGTTTTCATCGAGAGACGAGGAAGATATTCGCGTTTGAAGGTAAGCCGTCGGTTTGACGATAATTTTCGATGTCTGCATAGAACTCGTATTAAACGACGATGAAGCCAAGATTTGTTTACATATTTATGTTCCTCATGTCGTAAGAAGTATTTTGGTATAGAGTTTCGACCACCCCGCCACCTTGTGATCATGCTCATACGTCACCATCACCATCAATCTTATTGGCAGCATGTACAAAATTAAAGTTTCAACTAGCTCTTCTCGAGACTTTTGTATATAAATTAGCTGCCTGATGCTCCATTGGAGATGTTGTCAGCTGTTGTACATAATGTGTAGTAATTTGCTTCCATTTCCCTATCAAAAAAATTCAACAAAGCTCTTTCATACTGCTTAAAGAACATAACCATCAAAGAAGGATCTTACTCCATGGTTAGATGCAAAAAAAAGGAGTTTATTTTCAAGCCACTCGTTTTTCTGGTCATCATACTTGTCAAGCCATTATAATATAAACCATCTAGAATCTAATTCAGTCAAAGGCTATTTTGTTTTGTTCAAGTCTTCATGTTAAGGCCAAAATAAGGGTATTTATATGTGACATTGTGCATGTGAAACCTGTTAATATGTAGTAGTAATCGGTCTCATGGATACGATAGCTAATTATATCTGGGTCAAATTAGTAGATTATGATCCTAGCTATATTTACACAAACCATGATGATCGATGAATAATTGTGACTTGTGAGTGATCTTCAAGTTGAAGAGCCAAGCCATGAACAACACAAAATATTCATGAGAAAAAACTTTAATGTATAATCAAATCTAAGTATAGTATCAGAGACACAACATCAAAGATATATACATGTATACATTAGAGTTTAGTCTACTTATTCCTACATATTAGCTTCAAAATATTCATTAGAAAAAGTTGAAAGTATGATCAAATCTGACAGAGCTTCCAACATGCATATATTTACATTACAGTTTAGCTTACTTATTCCTAAGTACCATTCACCACGTTTTCACAGATTCTTGAATATAATCGAAACACAACAATAAAAAACAAAGAAGAAAAATTGGCTTATTTAATATAAGATTTGATTAGAGACAGTTCTAGTTTACAGAATTGAACTTATTAAACAGAACACAACAGAAAAAGTCCAGAGTTGAATTTAATCCATATAAGATAGGAAGTCCTCGCCAAAGATCCGTTTCAACACCTCTTCTTCTAATTATTCGCCTCTCAGAGCCCGAAGTCGAGAAGCTTCCCAAATTCGATATTTGAAAACATAGGAAAGTCAAACAATGAAGAACCAGTGCTAATTCATTAAAAACAAAATCATATGAAAAATTTAAGAAAATGCAAAAATTGCTACCTTGTTTCAACATAAGAGCTTGCAACTCACGAGTTGGCTCAACGCTGCGATGCCTACCTCTAAGGTAAAAATTTATACGATCGGAAAATTCATCGATCGCCAGCGTGTTAGTAGAATCAAGCATCGCAGAATAATAGTTTTCTTCAAACGCCTCGAATCCGTCCAGTCTCTCTTACTCAGAATCATACGTGTTTCCATATTGTTTGCACCAATTATCAAAAATCCTCTCCATGTTTTCGGCGCTTACTTCCTGCACGGGATTTGGTGACATGCGCAGTTGCTCTATGACTTCCTGAGAAACATACATTTTCCTTCTGAAAATTAGCCCAGTCTAGTCTTCTCACCACTACACCGTGAAAATGCCAAATCTCCTTTCGGTCATTTCAAACCCGCCACCACCATCATTGGCGCCGGTATTTTTTTTCTTGTGAACCATTGACAACATGCGTTAATTGTTGGGTTTCGTTGATTTCATCTAATGAATGCAGTGGAAGTAAGTATCAACGAACAAATCTAGATTTATAATTAATATCGTGTGTAGAGATTCAACGTGAATTAAAAGGAAAAACTTACAGTTTCTTCCGTAGAACACAAGCGATTTTGTCTTGCAGCGTGAATCCACAACTAAAGATATTCACGTGTCCAATCAATCAGGTGCAGAATCCAATTCATGGTGTATATTCAAACCAGGAACGCTAGGAATTTCTAAAGAGAATTATGGAGACGTAGAACTCAAAACCTAAGTTTTGTATATTTGATATGAACTGCGTATGAAACAAATTGTTTCTCTTCTCATATATAAGTCACATTAATTTCTTATTCTCTTATAATAAGTAATTCTCTAATACGTAGAGGAGAATCTCAAATCTTATCTAATAAGATTTGGACCTTATTTATTTTCATATCAGTTCTATTAATTAATAATCCAATTAATATATTCTATACTAATCTTATTAGTATATTAATTTGGAAGATATATTAATCTAATTAATATATATGTTACTAATCTAATTCGTACAAAATCTTAGTCCATATATTTCAATCTCCCACTTAGACTACGATTTTGATTTCAAAAATCATGTACTATATTTACACCCTTAAACTGATCAATCCAACACTTATAGTGTGACCCTTTAAGCCTCCATTACCAACGATAATCAAATTAAAGTCTACACAAAACTCCTAGACTGCGTTGTGTGGCGAACTTGATATATAGATAACGTTTACGTGGACTCAGTAAACTTAACCTTTCGTGAAGTTTATATAGCATCCCTTCATTCGCGAACCACTCAATTAAGTCTAGGATTTGTCATGTATCGATCCCAATAACTTAATTAATTTATCTCATCTTAATAGATGACCCATATAGATCATATTCAATTACCATAATTGAATACATCTCTTTACACTGGCCAGTGACTTAGTGGTCAAATAATATAGAGAATTTGAGTGTTCTCGAAGTCTAATCGAGCAATGAATTCCATTTTGGCTCAACTACCATTTTCATCAACATCATGATGTACCCAACACAAGCCGTATCTACCCCTTTATTGGAGTGCAAACATTGTACTTGGTCAAAGCACACCACTTTATAAATAAAATGAGTATTGACCTCAGGTCTAAGGACCATTATATACTCCATTTACCAATAAATCATAGACACATAAAATAAATGATTTAGAGGTAGGACATACCAATATTCTCCAAAGTATCCATGTGTCCATCATGAACATCAAATATTTGCCAACCTATCACATATCATCAATATCCCACTCTTGATTATCATTAATTGGGGCCTTTTAAGAGTTATACTCTATCAATAATCTCTCACATCTCTTTCAAAAGATATTTCTAAGATATACTATCTCAAAACTCCCACTAGCTCTTGCCAATCTTTATTGTGTCTAACACTCATGTTTAGAAATATTTTGTGGTTCCAAACTTACAAATGTTCCACAAACAAATTAGCTATTTATCTACAGTGGGTATTCCTTCTGATTTTATGTTCATCCTTTCTTTATTATTTCTCTTATCATCATAATTATTACAAGTCGAGATATGTTTCGTAGTCGTGTGATCAACTACATTCTTTATGGTTCTGATTGACCAACTAAAAAGTTCTTTAGCTTCACATTTCCACGAGCAAACCTAATTGAGAATAAGAAAATATATCACTAGTCAGTTTTAAATTCAAATGATGAAAGAAACATGAACTTAACAATATATCCACAGAGATTTTGTTTCAAATGATTTACAATTTTGTTTTTATCTATGTACTTCCTAAGCAACATCAATATAATATCTAGCAGCATTTCTTAGAAAATGTAATGCTCCACCTTCTTTTTATGGAAGTACTAAATAATGATTTGTATTTTTCACTAATATCCTGAATACAAACCACCTTCAACTTTATTTATGCTTAAGTTAAATGTCAATGCTACAAACTCCTACTAATAATTAAACATTGGTTTTGTTTACTTTTCCTTGTAAAAATGAAATAAAGTTAGATCAAATAAAATGAAATGCACATGTGTCTCAAATTGGCTAAGCCTTGTCCAGCATCCACAACCATTAACACCTAGAACAGAGAGAAAGAAATTGTTAGTGAGAGGTACTGATGTGGAGCGAAGGTTGGAGGCGAGTAAGGGGACGAGGCCGTTGCTAGTGTATCGCAGAAGGGGACGGGGCTGAGCCTACATTCGTAGGCAATTTATTATTTAGCTGATTTAATTATTTTGGGTTGATTTAATTAATGTTACTTTATTTGAGTTATTTTCTTATTTTGTTTAGACAAGGTATTTAAACCTCAATTATGTTAAACTTTGGATTATTGAACAATTGAATAAAGGTTAGCCGTGGGTGGCTTTGGGCAACGAAGTCTCTTCGTTGATTATTGGATTTCTATTTCTAACAATTACTCCGACCTGCTAGATCCCCGTCCACCGGAATGACGACTAGATCAGTCAATGAACGATTAGAGAAATTGGAGGCTGACAAATCCGATATGAAGGAGAAATTGAACATGACTTGCGCCCAATTGGAGGCTAATAGCATTCAATTGAGCAAGATCGTTGCTACGTTGGCTGTACTATCTAAGGCAATTCTTAAGACGTCGGCGGGGCAGCAGTCATCGACCAGAACGACACCATAAGGGGAGGCGTCCTCTGAGACATCTAAAGCAGCGAAGAACCTGGAGCATCAGACGCAGACAGGTGGAGAACTCGCGCCGTTGCCAGCGTTTGGAGGCGAGGATCCCATTGGGTGGGTAGCCAGGGCTGAACAATAATTTGAAATACATGGAACGTCTTACCGATGGTTTCTCAAACAATATGGTCTTCTTGTTAAAACTTATATTATATTAAGTTTGATAAGGCTCGTGAGCCTAGTTCGACTCAGGTTCAATTTAAGCTCGAGCTCGATAAGACTCGCGAATTTATCAAATTGAGTATCATGAAACTTGAATTCGAGCTCAACTCGATTACGATCAATTCAATTTCTGGTTTTTTTTTTGAGCTGATTTTGAGTTGCTCAAAAGTCGGTTTGACTCATGTTCACTCGTAACTCAATAGTACACCAAGACATATTTTACTACCATCATCTCATTGCCCGGTAACATTTCTTCTGTTGATGAAATTGGTTCAAGGCCAACCCGAGTTTTCTCGCAATTCTTGTTGGATCAATCTAATTTTTCCTTCTTTATATAATTTTAGCTTTTTTTAACATAAGAAATAATAAATTTAATATTAAATAAATTATGAATACTCACATACCCACCATAAACACATATTAATATGCCACGAATTAGGTGAGGTTTTTGTTAAATGAATCCTCTTACCAAGTAGACAATGTCATTTCTGCAAGAACTAATCCACAATCACAAATAGACACAAATTATGTAATAATAATCAACATTAAGACTATAATAATAGACAATTATATTTTCGCACTATTTGGATTTAACTTATGCATTGTCTTTAACAATGGACAATTTAGAGTTCTTGATTAGCAAATATGCAGCTCGATTAAATGTGAAATTTCATTTATTTTCCCAAAATTATTTTTCATGCCTTTGTTTGATTTCAAACAATTAATTTGAGACTTTAATCTGAAACCCATATTTCATTAATGCAATGTGGTAGCGTTTTTACAGTCCTGAGTATTCACAAATTACATCTATTATTTTTAAGACAACAAATTATATTTTTATTCATTATTTATGGCTAACATATTTTTATCTGTGTAGAGATATTTAGTGTAGATAAGGAGAAATCCGATGTTAAAATTTAGTTTGTATTAAATAAAAATGAATATATGTAGATACAAAATAGATAATTAAAGATATATATCATATCTTGTAAATATCTTTCTAGATTTCTATAGATATAATTTCATTCTTATATAAAACATGAGTACTCAAGAAAACAAATATTGTGAAATATTATATAAAATATGTAAATTTATTGTTGAATCATCCACCAACACACACAAATTCTTTTCTTTTTCATTATCGGTCAATGATGGAAATGAAGCAAAATAATCCCTAAATTGGAGATTTTTGCTTGGATTTCCTCTATCTCTCCTTTCTATATACGGTTCATCATTCACCAGACTAAATAAAAGTAATCTTTTTTTTTACAATATGGATGAGGTATTTATTTTACGTTTGTTATGATTTCTAAGTTGAGGTTACAAAAATGCCAAGCGAAATAAGTTATTTCATTAAAATATTGAGGATTATAGAAAGAAAAAGTGATGTTAATTGTAAATGATTTTGTTTTGTTTTGTTTTTTGGGTTGAACACTATTTGTGTTGCACTGTAAAACAACTCTACTTGTTTCACGATTATGGAATAAGATAGAGAGAGATCAGAGAGTGTATATGATTCTATGTTCGTGCAATGCGACTGTTTGTGGTTGTGTGCCCGAATACTGATTGTGCGTTGGAGAGGTAAAAATAATTACAATTTGTAATGCGTGAAAATATAAAATAATATTTGATGATCGAATTACAAATTAGCAATTTAGCATGGATTATTTATTATAGTCAATTTATTGTTTTGTGTATTCTTTATTCCTTATTACGAATAAATAATATTTAATAAATTCATCCAACCGTCCGAAAAAAGAATGCAGCATTCAACCTTTTTCTTTATTTTCATTAATTTATACGGAGGTTATAAGGGGGTGATTGAAAGTAATTAACTAACTTAAGCTTCTAGAAATCTAGTTGTTAGCATCCATCTAGAAGCTAGGCAGTTAATTATGATAGAAGTTTAGATTCTTCTAAAGTTACAAGTTGTTTTCGTTTTCCCTCTTGTATATAAAAGAACGAAGTGTAACCAGTTGAACACCGAGTTGAATGCATATTTCACTTCATCTCTCAAAAGCTTTGCATGCATGCCCCCCCCCCCCCCCTCTCTCTCTCTCTCATGTCCTTTCTCTCGCCGTGGTCGAGTACTCTCCCTCAAAGCCTATATACGTAAAAATTGCAGCCAGCAACTTTACGGTATTCGTCTTGCAATCTCTCAAATAGTAGAAATCCTCATCTCTTGTCTCTCGCGGTTCAGGTCTTTTCTCGAGCTATTTTTTGTATATCTTTATGAGTTATTCATCGTTTGTTGTTGTTAGAGAGTTTTCTTGATTTTTTTTCTATGTTTTAATCAACTTTTTGTTTATGTTATTATTAAGCTGACATGAGACATTTTCCTTTTGAAAACCAGTACAGTCTAGTCTTCTCACCACTACACCGACGTGAAATTGCCAAATCTCCTTTGGGTCATGTCAAACCCGCCACCACCATCATCGGCAGGGGCGAATGTAGAACTCGAGTATTGTTGGAGCTCGATTGTAATTTTGTAGGGTCAATATTTTATAATTTTTTTTAAAGTATACGTATATAAAAAAATTTGAAATGTCGTGGGGATGGCCGACCCCGTCAGCCCGTATATAGTGCCACCGCCCCTGATCATGGGCGCCGGTAATTTTTCTTCTTGTGTATCAATGACAACATGTGTCAATGTGTGCACCTTTGTATTGTTTGTCTTATTATAAAATTACAAGGAAATGGTTCTTGCCTCTCACCATATGAGGAATTTATCATGCCCTTTAGGTATCAGAATGTTTATTTGAAGAAACCCTTATTGTGTGTGTCCTTTAGCTTGCATACGCATCATATGTTTATGTTTTTTTTTCAAATTCGATGTTTTACGTTTACTGACAGCAAAGAGTGTCATTATAGAGGTGTCAGGATAATCCTACCTCTTTTCACATAACTAGCTATTGGTAAATAGAATTAAGGTAACAACTTTTTAGTGTAGGATAACAATATTTACTTGTATGATATATTGGGAAGAAATGAATTTATATATTCTCATTACCATATCAAAAGAATCATATTTCCCGGTACAATAGTACTATCATGAAATACCATATTTACATATAACAATTTTTATATATTAATCAAGCTTGAAATCAGCAAAACAAATAATTGAATAAAATTATTTACGAATCATGTACAAAGCTATAAATATGCTCATTGCGTGTAAAGTATAACACAATATCACTAAGTTGAGTTATTTATTCTAAATTGAAAGCAAGCCACTAACTCCCAAATATAATATAAGAGTAGTCACCTATAAAAGTAATATAGTATAATAGAAGACAAATGAGGTCGAATTCAAATGGGTTTCATCGACCAAAGAATCCCATGTTGGTCACCACTCATCAACTCAATGGATGTATAATTGGGGAAAAGGTGTAGTAAATTATCCAATGTTTTAGGTAAAAACTTCCTAGCAAATAGAAAGCATGGCCGTTCAGTTCCATTCCACAAGCAAGGTGTAATCCTAAGTTGCCTCTGAAATTCACAAGGAAAAAAACAACTTTAGGTGTAATCCTAAGTTGTCTCTTGATAATGTATGCTACTTCTGGAAAAAAAACAAATTTTGCACATTTCCACGAACAAACCTAATTGAGCACAAGAAAATATATCACTAGTCAGTTTTAAATTCAAATGCTGAAAGAAACATGAACTTAACAATATATCCACAGAGATTTTGTTTCAAATGATTTACAATTTTGTTTTTATCTATGTACTTCCTAAGCAACATCAGTATAATATCTAGCAGCATCTCTTAGAAAATGTAATGCTGGATACCTTCTTTTTATGGAAGCACTAAATAATGATTTCTATTTTTCACTAATATCCTGAATGCAAACCACCTTCGAATCTATTTATGCTTAAGTTAAATGTCAATGCTATAAACTCCTACTAATAATTAAACATTAATTTTGTTAACTTTTCCTCGTAAAAATGAAATAAAGTTAGATCAAATAAAATGAACAGCACATGTGTCTCAAATTGGCTAAGCCTTCTGAGGAAGAAACTGTTAGTGAGAGGTACGCAGAACTATCCAACTTATGTTGTGCTTGAAGTAACCAGAGGGCACAATGGAGATGATTTATCCTCGTTATTCAAGATAGATTACAAAGGTTGCAAAGGAACCTTGATGTCAACCTTGTTACAACAACATAGAAAAAGAAACAACCATGGATAATAAAAGTATCTTCAATTAGATAGTGCAATTATGTCAATAAATGCAAGCCAACATACCCTGCACAATTGGATAAAAGCTATGCTACAAGAATTAAAAACAAAATTTATAGGGCAGAGAGTAATGCAGATAAGAAAACTCACCAGCAAGGGTTAGAGTAAATAATCTCAATGCATTTTTGTTCACAAAGCTGATCCATCTTTTGATAATGGAAAAAGATAAAGGGCTGTCTTCAACCTCCTAAAAAGAATAATAAAATAGAACCAAATTTTACGAGAAGAACTTAGTTCTAGGTACTTAATTTCAAAATGCAGCAAGTTGTAAATTGGCGCAAACATCTTACCCTCACTTTGCTTATCAGTTTTTTATTTCGGGTACCCACCACAGTTGTGTATTGATCGGCCAGAAATCACCACCTCTAAATCCTAATTAATAGCATAAATATAAAATTCTTTTTATAAACTATAAATCCAATTAAATAAATACTAATTTTAAAATTTTATATAAAACCTAAAACTTTCCAGTCGAATATGCAATAATTCTCAGTATGCAATTGGGGCGAACAATACCATAGACATACCGAGGTTATTAGGAGGTGTTCGAAAGATACTCAGCTGAATTTGTTATATTGTCTGCAAGCCACATATTAGACCCATTCAGTTAGAGTTCTAACCAGTATCATGTTTAAAACTACAAAAACTTTTAACAAAAAAAATAAACTTACATGATTTCATCTTCGGGGTCCGACACACGATTGTCACTGGAGGCCAAACTCTCGGACTATTCGCACAGAATCGATAATGGAAAGTGGTGAACAACGGCATAATGATGATAGAGAAGGGTTGGGAAGGAAAAGGGGAGGGCACACGTTTCTATCCTTATTCTTTATTTTTTTTTCCTTATAAAAAAAAAAGTTTTCCTTACAGCTTGTAATGTTAGATAAAATAGTGGAGGGAGAATATTTACATCAAAAATTTGGGTTATTTCTCCTCACTCTTTACTTTTTATGTCAGGTAAAATGTTTAAAAAATTTGTTGATTTAAAATAATCATTTATTGAATATTAATAATACTTTTTTCCTGACAGCTGCATAATATGTGTAATATTACAACAATTTTTTGTAGCTGAGGAAAAGGGTGTTAGAAAAGTGAAATTTGTAGTAGTGCTACATGAGGTTGTGTGTGATTAATTTGTTGGTTCTTGACTCTTAATTACCATTGAAGTATTTTCCTTACCATCTTCAATTTGTTGGGTCAATGTGACTTATTGTTACGTTGCACAAGCATCACAGAATCAAAGATTGTTCAAAAGATATTTCTCTGTATTACGTCATGATCAAGACCTTCTTCGATGTGTGAATTGGCGGGAGTTAGGAGTTGTGACGACTGTTAAGGATCAACGACAATGTGATAATGTTTTCTTCCTTTACTTAATTTATAACCAACGAAGATATTTGTTTTGCAATTTTAAAAACCTGAAGTTGATTTGCTAAATAATTCCACTTATGTAAGGTTTAACAATATTAAAATTAAATCATTTATTAATATAAATATTTGTAAATGAAATTTTAATAAAAATATCAAATCAAATTTTCAAAAGTTTGATTAGTTATTCCTTACTTGTTGGAACTAATAAAACTGTAATTTTTTTCATGATAAAAAGCAATTTCACAAAAATATAGTTGCTAATTGTTAACTTTAGCAATTTGTGTTTAAAGTGATAAAGTATTAAAGCAAACAATAGCAGTAGATTGGTTTATCAAACTCACGAACTCTCTTATACAATCAAAAAAAGATTTTTTTGACCAAGTAGTAATCACTATTTGTGCAGTGTTGCCCCTCTTCGACAATGACAAAATATGTATAAATTAGTCATTCGAAACATTAGACATCAATAAAATCTACTCCCTTACCTCTAAAAAATTAGAGGATAAAAACTTAGCTCAAAATGTATGGTGCACACCCCTAACGTGTATTTGGTATTCTTCTCGATGAGCATTTAACCAATTTCTCCTCATTGTTTTCCCCAGCTATTTAATATGATCCAATAATCATATGTATAACCGATGATCAACACTGCTTGATTCGGGAGTGGAATTAAGTCTGACGGGCAATATTGGCTAAGACATTTCCACAGTGAATATTCACAGCAATATTACAAAATTCATAAACAATAATTTATACATATATATATAATATTTGTAACAATAACCCCACTGTAATGTAGGAAATCAGAGAATTTGCAGCACATATAATCGGAGAAACTGGTTGAACTGCAACGGCCCGTTGCAACTCCCTCTTACTGTTAAGAAGAACTACACCGTACGAATCAATCTTTCCTCTTCTTCACTGTGACTTCCACTATAGGAAGAAAGAATATCACCAATATTATCATTAATCAACTAAAGAAGAAAAAAACAAAATATTTATCTTTACTTCTTGAGCTAGTCAATCTCATCTAATATATTTTTTATCCTACAACATTTCATATCTAGCTAGTACACGTCTACATTTTTTTGTCTCACATCCATGATATGGATACCCCTTATATACATTAAGACCATCATTTTGTATCATTTTGTATTAAATAACGAAACAAATCTTTCACATAACCGTTACAACTGCTCATATGCCCAATGTAGTCCACTAATTCTTGAACAAAGAGTGTTAAAAGTCCGCCCCTTTTAATCACATTAATTCCTTCTACCGCACCAGCCGCCGTAAAGGCCCAACAAAATCATATTTAAGTCATATTTTTTAAAAATAATATGTACAATGTTATATAGGCTAATCTTGCAAATTAAACTGTTTTTGTGAAGTTTTATTACTTTTTTTTTTACTTTTATTAAATTTACATAAATATATATTTGCATGAAATATATTGAGAAAGATTTATACTATAATTATATTAATACATTGATAAATAAATTAAAGTATAATTTTGAATGATTACTAAATATATAATTTTGTTTATTATATTTGGTTTTATAAAGCAAAACAGAAAAGATATTCAATTCAAAATCATGACATAATTTGCACTAAACTATATATCTCATTCATAATTTAGTTAGATATCTATAACACATTAGAAAACATATTATATAAAAATTAATTGAAGACTAATTAAGGTAATATATTTAATACACACACACACTTTCACCACACACACAAGTTAAATAGAGCAAATTATTAAATACATTACAAATGGTTCTTACTTAAAAATAATTGTAGTGTTAGGGACATGTTGGGCCCTTTCTGCGGCTGATGCTGTAGAAGGAATCAATGCGATTAAAAGGGGTGAACTTTTAACACTCTCTAATTAAGAATTAATGGAATGCATTGGGCCTATGAACTGTTGTAACGGTAGTTATGTGACAGATTCATTACCTTTGATAATACAAAATAATGGTCTTAATGTAGATAAGTAGTATCCATATCATGATTGTGAGACTAAAAATGAAGACGTGTATAGCTATGTATGAAGTGTTGGGATAAAAAATATAAAAGATGGGATGGACTGGCTCAAGAAGTAAAGGTAAATATTTTCCTTCTTTTTTTCTTCTCTAGTTGATTAATGATAATATTGATGATATTGTTTCTTTCTTTCTTCCTATAGTGAGAGTCACAGTGGAGAAGGGGAAAGATTGATTAGTACGGTGTGTATAGTTCTTCCTTACTGTAAGAGGGCGTTGCAACGTGTCGATGCAGTTCAACCAGTATCTGTTTATATGTGCAGTCAATTCTCTAAATTCCAAGATTACAGTGGGGTTAGTGTTACAAATACTCTCTCTATATATATAAATTATTGTTGATGAATTTCGTAATATTGCAGGGAATATTCACAGCCAAAATATGGAAATATGTCTGCAAACATTACCCGTCAGACCCAATTCTACTCCCGAATCATGCAGTGTTCATCATCGGTCGGTTATACAGATGATTATTGGATCATAAAAAATAGCTGGGGAGAACAATGGGGAGAAAATGGTTACATGCTCCTCGAGAAGAATACCGAATTCGAGTTAGGGGGTGTGCAACTTATATTTTGAGCCAAGTTTTTATCCTCTAATTTTCTAGAGGTAAGGGAGTAGATTTTATTGATGTCTGGTGTTCCAAATGACTAACTTATAAGTATTTTGTCTTTGTCTAACAGGGGCAGCACTGCACAAATATTGTTTAATACTTGGTCAAAACTCAAAAGACTCTTGTTTTGATAGTGCGAGAGAGTTGGTGAGTTTGATAAACCAATCTACTGCTTCTGCTCGCTTTAAGACCGAATCACTTTGAATACAATTTGCTAAAGTTACCAATTAGCAAGCTATATTTTTGTGAATTACTTCTATCTTGAAAAAAGTTTGATTAGTTATTCCTAGCTTGTTGGAAACTAAATTGTTGTCACTAACAAAATGATAATAACGAGATCATTCACATCTAAATTGATTTTTTTTCATGATTTGCTTGTCATTTCAATGATTGGGAGAATGAAACATGATTTGGACCAATGGATTCTGGATTCAAA